>ML784719.1:91624-101819 GCA_009831015.1 Picea engelmannii | reverse complement strand
GTGTGGGGTTTGAGTACAAGAATTTCCTGTGTGAAGTGTTTTTCTTCTTGGTGGCAAGAACGTCCATTCTTCTCTTGACTGAGATCCAACCTATATGGTGGATCTAAGATCCTGAAGCTTGTCTGAGCATAATAACAATTGGTGTTACATCTCAAGTGTGTGACTGTGACACCTTCACAGGTAAGACTTCAAGCAAGGTAAGTTATCTATCTAGTTTATCAAATATGTTTTGTTTTGAGTTTTAGATCTGTTTAGATATATATATATCAGCATTGAGTATCATGGGTTATCAGATCTGGAAACTGTCCTGGAGCACTGATCTATATCAAGAATTAGATACTGATCTAATATCTTCTCTAGGTTAGATTTGGAAGAAAAAGTTTTGTTAATTCCCTTAGATCTATTTTAGTTATATCTATACTAGCTTAGATTTGAACACACTTGTAGCTTTTCTGCTCTAGCTATATAGATTTGTTTTCTGAATACAAGATCTATTTGTTTTGCTCACTGAAGTTTTAAAAAAAAAAAAAGGACACTTCTATTTCTGTTCTCCTGCTCAAATTCTAACATGGGCAACTACCCTATTGCCTCACCTAGCCTAGTAAACTAATTTACTTGAGCAACTATTTACCAAAACACATAAAGATTCAGAATGATATCAACTCACAGTGAATGGCAAATCCAGACTAATCTTGAATGCCACAGTAATCCTCCAAAACATTTTCTGTATTATTAAATGGGAAGAGGTTGTAGCATCAATGCTGCTACAAGCTCTTCAAGAACCAAAACCAGTGAAGCAATGTGAAAGGAGAGAGAGAGAGAGAGAGAGAGAGAGAGAGAGAGAGATGAGAAGAATTCGGTAGCATAACAATACTGTGAAGAATGATTCTAAATGAGGGAGTGAGAGGTTTCTTAAATAGCTTGAGAAGCTAAGGAGACCCCTCTTGGATCTTCAACACTTGTCAAAGATCAAAAGGTGAAGACAACTCATTGAGGAAAGCAACCAATGAGATGACAGGCTTTTAGGGTAAGGAGAAATGGAAAGAAGAGTTGGATGGGTGAAGAAAGCAAGGCAAGGAGGGGGGCGAATGAGCTAAGAGGAGGCCCACGCTTTCTTTGAAAACAAACTCCAATTTCATGCTTGATGTTTCCACTTTATTCCCCAAGGAAAGCGTATGCTATCAAGAAAAGCATGAGGATTCAAGGAGGAAAGTGGGGACGTGTGGGTAGAGTGTGTTGAACACACTCCCCACTGGCACGTGAATGGGTAAGGAGAGGCCCCACGCCTCAATCAAAAGAGATCTTTCTAATTTTACGTGGGAGAAAGAGTGGATCAAAGAGAGGAAGGCGTGAGTTAGAGAGGGATGCGTGAGTGTGAGGAGGAGCGTGTGGGACGATGTGCTGGCCACACTCCAAAATGGTATGCAATTGGTGGAGGAAGGGATGGCGCATGAGGGAAGAAAAGTCCCACGACCCATTCAATGGTAAGTTTCCCACATTACGTGTGACATTTTCAAACTTACGTGAGGGAAACGTGAGGTAAGGAGGAGGCAATGCGTGAGGGTGAGGTTTGAGTGGGAGAATGTGTGGGACACACTCCCCATGGGGAGGTGGATGGGAAAAAGGAAGAGCGTATGAGATGAGGAAGGGACCCTCACTCAATTAGTTAAATGATTTATTAAATGCTCACGTGGGAAGGGGGACGTGAACTCAAAGTGGGAATTAAATTGACATTTAATTAAAAGAGTAGGTAAAGGGTAGGTAAAGGTTTAGGATGGGTTAGGGTAGTCTCTCTTAACACTATTTCACTTTTACTTCACCTTATTTGGTTAATTATTACAAAATTGGCATTTGCCCATGTCCTAGGTTTGGCAATTAAAATCATCGTTTTCTGAAAAAACTCCTAAGTGGACAAAAAACCTAGCAAAACTTGTCCAACTGAGTTGAAACTTGGTCCATGGGTTTAGAGGGTCTCATTAGCTTTCTTTTGAGTACAAATACCCCTATCAAAAATCCTGGGACCTAAGTTTTACATTAAATACCCAGAATTAATTAATTAATTCCGAACCTTAAAAAAAACCTAGCTAGAGTTGACGAAATTCCGCGAAATTTCGCGTGTTGTTTTACATGGTCATTTACAACATTCCTAAACACTAACTATCTAGGAATAACTTCATTAGAACGCCTTTCACCATTTTGGAGGATTTATTGGGTGGGAGTGAAAAAGTCAAGGGAGATTACCCCGACTGGTTAGGCCACATTAACCTCCTGAGGATAAAAAACACTCAGCGAAAGGAACTCTCCTAATGAAGAAGCCCTAAGGAAACTGACCTAACATGATCCATGTAGACCTATTACATTATAAACCCACGCAGGGGTGCGGTAATCCCGCTTACAAAACTGTGTGCTGGAGCAAAAAATGCCCTATAGAACCAAAAAGTCTTCAACATGTTTGCATTTGTTGATGCATATCTTCATGGTACATGGAGTTGACCCCCTAATTGAAGAGGCGGTCAACAGTACTTGACCTAACTATGATCCATGTAGACCTATTACATTATTAACCCACGCAGGGGTACGGAAATTTCATTTACAAAAATTTGTGTTGGAGGCATAAATTGCCCAGTAGAACCAAACTGTCTTCAAAATACTTGCATCTGATGATGCACATCTTCATGGCACATGGAGTTGACCCCCTAGTTGAATAGGCGATCAACAGGGTGTATTCATTCTCTCCAGGGTGCACTTTGATTAGTGTAGGAGGAATGGCCCAGGGTGGGAAATGGTCCAGGCTCAACAATCAAGGACAAGCATTCCTTAGGGTTTATACATTCTCTCCAGGGTGCACTTTGATTAGTGTAGGAAGAATGGCCAAGGGTGGGGAATGGTCCAAGTTCAGAAGACAGGACAGTTATTCTTCCTTGCTTGAGAAGAATAGTCCAGATATCTCATTGTTCTACCCTGAGGGTAGATATTCTTTCAGATCTCACAGATGTGAGTGAAAGATTGGCCCAGATGATTCAGTTTATATCATAACATTGTTTATGTGCAGGTTGATATCAGATGATTGTTATGAAGATTGTATGACAGTAGATGTATACTATTGTGGTGGATGTGTTCCACTATTCGTGACTATATGTTGTTGATCAAGTACTTGTGTGTTACTTGGTGTGGTATTGTACCACTGGATTGTAGTTATGTACTACTATGGATAGACACAATTGTGTTCTATTTTGTTTCGATTGCCTTGAAGACTATCAACAGTATTGGAAATGATTATCAGTTAGATGGATAATCAAAGGACAGAGATTTCCCAGACGGAAAATGGTTCAGAGCATTTACTCTTCTAGATTAGAAGAATGGCTCTTGTATCACTCTGTGGAGTGAGCATCATGTCTGATTACTTAGATAGAGTATGGTTTCGAGAGATGATGCAGCTAATGACACTAATGATGATGGTGGTGCTCATGATCTAGTCTATACAACTATGTTGATGCTACCGAGAGAATGGTATGTTTATGTGCTCAAGACCATTACCTGTAATACCTCCCTAGCTAGGAGGGAGTGTTGATATTATGGTAACTGCGGGAGGTATTTACCTCCACGTGTAAACCTGACGAGGATAGAATACTCCAGAAAGCAAGAAGAAACCCTAATGAGTTGGCTAATAACCCTAGAAGACTTGTCGACTCAAGAAGATAATTTATATTAGGTTATTAGCCTCCAAGAGAAGAAGTCGGCCAGAAATAATAATATATATTGAACAGACAGATACCCAGAATAAGAAGTCGGCCCAGGCAGTTAGTCAGAATTAGTATAAATACAGGAGGCCAGTTCTCATTCTGGCAGGGCAGTCTCAGTATTGTAGAGCAACACTTATGCGCACTGCAGTTGCCCAGTTTCTACGCAGGTTTGGAGGAGAGTTGCCGTTGCAGCTACTGCAGCTAGCAGTTACGCTTGGACTATCTCTTGGTTAGGGTTTGGAACATCTTATCAGCTCTTGTTGGTGCGTTATCCTTGGGGAAAGGTGCGCTACCCTTTGTTTGGCTATCTAGCCTAGGGTTTGCTTCCAGAGTGATTCTCTGTCAAGGTTAAGGTGCTCGGAGGGTGGCTTCGGCCTATGGTTGGGTGACAATAGAGATATTGTCAATGGTAAAACAAGCACATCCATTATATTCTAACACCCTTTTCCTATTTTTTAGCCTCCTAACTCCTATTTCCTAGCACACTGTCTTAATGTGCCTCCCTTTTCCTTTTTCCTAGCACATATCCGTTTCTCTTCCCTATTTTCTAATGCATTGTTTCATTAATGCGCCCCCTCTCCATCTCCATATTTCTTAGTGCTTAACTCCTATTCCCTAGCGCTAATTCCCTATTTTTTCTCCTAAATCCCTATTTCCTAATGCTAAGACTCTATTTCTTAGTGCTCTCCCTATTTTTGGGTGCATATCCATTCCATTCCTAAAATCCCTAAATCATAGCACATCGATTCCTATTTTTTAGGGTGCTACTCCTACTCACCCATGCACATTCCCTTACTCTTACTTCCACACATGTTTCCTTTCATATGCATTAATTTTATTTCATACATGCACACCCTCCTTTCTTATCCTCCTTTATCCATGTGTTTCTTTCTCCCTTCCTATTCTTAGCCATGTGCTTTTCTTTCCCTTTCATTTTGGCCACACACATGCACCTCGTGGATCTATATATTGGAGGCTTCTCCTCATTGTTCAGGGTCAACTTTTCTGAGCAGAAGCAGTATTCTTTCTCTCTCGTTATTCTCCTCATTCTAGCTTCTAGTCATTGATTAAAGAGAAATACTCTACCCATTATGTACTTGTGTTTAGTGGTGCAAACAACCCTTTGGGAAGACCAACAATAAACATTTGGTGTGTTGGTATCAAGCTATTGAATCTTGTCGGTATCGTATCTGATTTTTATGCATTGTTAGTTGCTTTATGTCTATTATTGTGGTGTTTCAGCCTTGTAATAGTGCCTCTCTCCTTCTCTTTTATTTCATTAAAATACTTATGCTACACGGTTTTTCGTCCAATTAAAATTTAAATAGTGTTACTTACCCTTTGGCAGCTTAATCATTAGCCAAAGGCAAACTTTATTGCTGCTGTTTTTGGTTTATTAATTGCAGATTTGTGAATTAATAGACATAAAGTGACAATTAATTCACAAAGTGGGTGAATTATAGACATAAAGCAAACTAAGGAAAGTGGGTTTCCTTAGTGAGATTTTTGGATTAGATCTCACCCACTGATTAGACTTGGGTAGATTGGATCTAGGCCATTGATCTTTTAGGGCTTGGCCAAAGGAGGCTAAAGGAGGGTATAGTGCATTTATGAGACTCGTTCTTCACTTGTGAGAAGAGGAGAAGAGGAGGAGAGCTAGGGCACATTTCTTGAGGAGAGGAAGGCACACTTGTTGGAGGGTTTGCCCATTGAGTGAGGAGAAGGCGCATCATCTTGGAGGAGGTGCTTCCATGGAGGAGGAGGCACACACTTGAGCTTGGGCACATTCTATGGTTGAGGGTGCACTTGAAGGAGGAGAGGCGCACTTCATACATGAGTGATTTGTGTGGAGGAGTTGCGCACTTATGAGAGGAGAGTCTTAGTGTGGAGCTAAGGGCGCACTTAGAGGAGGCTATTGCTAGAGGAGAGGGTGCACCAAAGCTAGGTGCACACCATACCATTGAGGAGGGCGCACTTGTGTAGAGGGCGCATACTTCAAGGGAGAAGAGCAAGGGTCACTCAAACTTCAAGTGGGTAAAGGAAAGATCATGGCATCTCAGTGGTAAAGGCAAAGGCTCAAAGACAAAGGCATCAGGATAAAGACAAAGCAAGCAAGAGGAAGAAAGGCTCACCAAGGTAAGGGGTGCCTTACTTCACAAGGCTTGTGGGGAGGTCTTCAAGGAACTCCAAGGCATCCGAGAGTGGTTGCTATTGTACCAGGTTCACTTGTATATGTTTCCTGTGTTGTACATTTTTCTTTGAGGCCTTCTATATATATCTGCTCCAAACTAGTTTTTCCCATGGGGGGTTTTTCCAAGGTCATGTTGACCAAAAATCTATGTGTCAATTTTATGCATGCTTAGAAGTGTAGATCAGCATTTTAAAGTTAAAGATCTAGAGGTAGTGTTATTTGTTTTGATGTATATTGCATGTGCTAACATTGGGTAAAGAAAACACTTGCAAGGGCACCTCAAAAGGGCACTTAACCATCAAATATTGAGCAGAAAGTTTGGTAACTGTTTTCTATCCTAAAAACAGCAGCAAAAGTCAGCCACAAAGTTGAAACTTAGAGCCATACTAAGGTCAAGGACAGACCTTAGATGGCAGCCTCATAGGACCTCAGAAAATCTACACACACATATACAACTCTTTAAAGGTGTTTACAAACCCTATAATAGGAACAAATTGGTTATGGTGTGGTCACTATCTTTTAGTTTTTTCCTATTTGAATGTCATTTTGTGTCCAATGCGGTCAATTGTTTCTCTTTTCTCAATTTGAAGAGAGCAGTTCCTAATTTTGTTTTAGGTCACATGCCTCCTTGACATCATGCTCAATGAGAGCAAGAGGTGACGTTATGATTTTGGTTTGTTAAGTTTTGTTTATGAAGGAAAAAACTGAATAACCAAATAGAAACAATAACATAACTTCTACTTGTTTGATGTGACATATAAATATTAAAATCCAACTCCAAAGCAAAACAGTATCATAAAGGAATCAATCATTTTAACATTCAAAATAATGTGATCATGTAGACTGCAATTGAAATTGGTGTGAATTTTCTGTATAGATTAACCGTTATATTGGATCTCTAACATTTTATGCAGCTTATACATTATTTTCAACATGCAGAAAGCCAGGGTGAGCTTCTCAGGGTCTCACACTACAAAATTTAACTAGATTCCCTTCTAGCACTAAAACCATTTCAATATTTGCAGATGACCCAGCGAGTGCACCATGCATTCCCACATGCCTGACACCAAGGCCAATGTGAGAATACCTGCCCGATGCTACAAAAACATCAACAATTTTGGCCATCAGAATGACCATCAAAATAGCTCAACGATTCCCTAAACCAGCTGGACATTACCTCTTCCCTTCACTGTCCCTCAAACTGTAAAATCTGCAGGGTATATCAGTGAGCAAGTAAGTTTCTTTGACCATCTATCAGGCATCATTTTCTGGTATTGTTGAATGGTTATCTGATTGAAGGCCTGTCCATCATAAATCCTCTCCAACGACCTACTAAAACCTCACATCGTTACCTATTTTATGTCGCATGGTGGACCGATTCCTGAGTCTGACCTACAGTGAGGAAATGTGCATTGTGAACAATTACACTGTCTTTGGACAGCATTGGCATCTGTTATTGGACCTGGAAACTGACTCTCATATCCCTATCCCAAACCATCCTAAATGACCTCCTAGTAATGTGTGACGTTGCCTATCTTTGCTGGTAAAAGGTGCTGATCTGTTACAGTCGGGTTTTAGACACTGATTCTCATTGATATTTAAGTACAGCAGTAGTACATCATTTTGTTTGTGGTATACATGTGTTGATTTAATGATTTGAATGGTTATAAATCTTTTATAAATTACTGTTGTTATAACAATTCATTCAATGCTCAAGGTGTCCTATGACTACTCGTTAATGCTTCATTGATTGTACTCATAAAGTTTTCTGCAATAAATGGCAAATTCCATGAATAATGCTTTGTGAATGACACATACTTTGTACCATTACAAGTTTTACATTGAACATTTCACATTGTAATTGGTGAATTATGCATTGATATGATATATTGGATATTCTTACGAGCAAGTGTCATACTCCAAGTATTTACTGTTATATTCTCTCGCATGCTTTAGGAGAAGTCAACCTAGTCAAACTAACCCCTTGTTCTCACCAGTCCTAATTGCAATGATA
Source organism: Picea engelmannii (assembly GCA_009831015.1). Lineage (NCBI taxonomy): Eukaryota > Viridiplantae > Streptophyta > Pinopsida > Pinales > Pinaceae > Picea > Picea engelmannii. Next base: position 93,871 of record ML784719.1, on the reverse strand, counting down.
AGATTTAGTTTGACCATTTATGAAAACCCTCCTTAGGTTAGAAACCTTAGAAGAGTAGAGGCAAGGCCGCTGAGGTGACAGTGGGTGGCTTGCCTATCCATTGCCCCAAGCTCTCCCTCACAGGCTGGGAGTTTCCTTTGGCAAGAGTTTGAGCGGTAAAACCACACAAAACAATGTACATGCAGCAAAATCATATAGTACTTTTAGAAGCATTCCATTAAAATTTTCTTGTATTTAAGAATGATTCTCCTATTCCTGTTATATACTCTTTTAGGTGATAGTAGATGCATAATCTGCAATTAAAGGGCTGATGATAAAGGAATACGTACAACATTATTCTGTGGTGATTTCCAATAAAATCCCTGGATAGCTGCGGCAAACAAGTCACATGCTGCAAGAGCATATATAAGAAGGGCATTCAACCCCATCCATTCTAGTAATACTGTTGGACGCCTATACCCAAACATATCAACCTGCACAAAGAAGCAATAATTTTGAAGTGTTCATTATGGATAGAGCTAATGTTAGATAAACTGATACCAATGAATGCTGATCAGCAAAAGGAATTTATTTTATACTCATTAGCACAAGGATATCCTTGGGTAGAACTGCTTCCCTGAGATTAATGATGGACAAATGAATGAAGTTTTCCCTAAGTTGCCAGGGTACTTGGGTTTGGGGATGGTGACAGGGAAAACACTTCTTGAAACAGGGGACTTGGGTTCATCAGGGGTATACTGTATGCCTATATATTTTATAATATATATGAAAAAAAAAAAATTTAAACACATGGACATTGCATGATATCATTTTCAGCAAGTAACAACAAAAACAGGCACATTGCTTCATTAAAGTTTTGAACAATCATACAGTGATTAGAAAAACACAGAACAGTCAACTCGATCAGTATCATTGGAAAATTAAAATTGACATTAATAGGTCTCCACTATCGATTCTTAAAAAGTTAAACCAAGTGATAAGTATATATATCATACTACATTCAGTGCACTTCACCACTTCACTTTCTATCGTTGTCCAAAATTTTTTAGCCAGAATAGAGCACTGAAATGCCTTCACTGCTGGACTATTTCTCCCTTCCCTGCTGGAAATGAAATAAAAATGAGAGGGTGATTTGGTGTTTTTAGTGCATAAGGATGTGAGGTAAGTGAAGGATTAGGGATTTGGATGAGAGCCTGACCCTATTCTTGCATTTTTGGGCCTCTTTTTAAGTTAAAAACAGATTTTTTTTGTTGAGGACGCACCCTTAGAGTACCCAAAAGCACCCAAATTGAGGGTTCATGAACCTGTTTTGGGCTGCCATCCCCACCTGATTCTTCAACGAAGAACCTGATTCATTTGGGTTCATGAGATGAAGTCCTCGTTCCCGAATCTGGTATGGGAGATGGGAACCCAGGATGGGTTCAGGTACCCTTGCCTCAGGTGTGGGTACCCATGCAACTTAGAATTTTACCATATCCGAAGGATCATTGAAGAAAGAAAACTGCATGCCAGTGATATATCCAATTAGGCTGTTCGTGTTTTTGAAATCTGCATGCCAGTGATATATATGCCAGGAACACAAATCTGAGAAAAATAATTAGGCATTAGGGCATAAGAAGTAACTAGTAGCAATTAAATAGGCCCCTCTAGATGAATTGTTGTAAAAAATAGCTTTCACCATGTGTTGGTATAGGTTCAAAACTAAATATGGCATTTTTTTTCAAAATAATACTTCTTATATTCACATAAATATATTTACATCAATGAAGTAAAAAACAATGGGTGGTAGGGTATATCAATGGCACTTATATCCTCTTCCTCGATACTACTAAAGAAAAAATAAAGTCCAAATATGCATCAATCTCTAACAGCCTAGCATCTTTGACAAGCAAGAAACCTTTAGCAAACAGTTGGATGCGTACCTCATCCCTTCACATATCACAGAATACTAACAAAGAGCTACCTCATTCTCAAAAACACACATACAACAAATTTTCCAAGGACAAACAATGCAGAAATTCTCATATAGTACCAAATGCTACGGAAAGGAGAACCAAAGCCCTAGAGTCACCAAACCAGTGTTGATTAAGTCGGCGAGGGTCCGGAAAAAATCGTTTCGGCAAAAAATCGGAAAACCACGACAAACATTAAAAAATACAAAATATATTCATTTTTTTCAAAATTTTAAACATATAAAGCAACAACAACATCAGATAAACACATTGGCACATAAATATGGAGAAATCA
>ML784719.1:61025-77644 GCA_009831015.1 Picea engelmannii | reverse complement strand
ACCCACAGATAACACATTGCATCCTTGGCCCTCACTACACCCACATGCTTGGACTTCCCTTAACCACATCACCCACTCACATGGTTTTGATGAGGTTTTCTTCTGGGAACTCACCTTTTTCGATGGACACTAGCCCAATAGAATGTTTTGTCTTTTCCTCCAGATTTGTATAGCAGGCTTATGTAATGTCTTTGAGCTATTGACAGATGTATTAGGAATTTTATGCATATGTTTAATAATATTAATGATGAGATGTGATTGACATTGCTATGATCCCTGTGACTGATGAGCCCATGGAGGGCGTAGCTTTTGATGTGCAGGACCATGCCCGACGAACAAGTACCATTTGGACCGGTACACATGGGGAGATGATCAATTCGGCCCTCCATGGGGCTGAAGAGCCCACCAAATGGATGCTGAGACCCCATCAGGGGGCAGAGACAGGGCAGAAGATGATCAAAGACTTTGCACCAGAGAAGAAGAGAACGGTCCACCAGAGGCACCTCGACACTGCTTGGCCTAGGGGGATTGACCCACTTTCAGAGGGACATTGGCTCTAGATGGCCCAGGACGTCACTAGGAGGCTTATGACGTCATCATGAGCATGTTGGCAGATGGACAGGGCAGTTGGCACGTGTGGCAGCTTGGAGGAGCCCAATGAGGGCTAACGTCTTGCTTCAGGAGGCTACATTTGCCCTGATAGGGGCTAACGTCACCCTAGGAAGGGGTGATGTCTTACCTTTTTGCTTGATTAGGGTTTTAGTTTAGCATTTAATGTAAAAACAGTATAATTTTGATATTATGGCCTTGTCGGCCTTTTTTATGACCTAAAAAGTAAATTAGGTCATTGATACACTATATATTGAGGGTTTTCACTCTCATTTTTTCATCATGAATCACTCACCACTTGGTGAGGTCTGAAATTTGCGCCCTATCTTGGGTTATTGGTTGATTTAGTGAGGCGCACTTGTTGAAGGAAGACTTTTTGGCATTCTATGGTGTTTATCTTGAAGGAAGGTGTTACAACTAGGGTTTCCATGGTTATTTCTTAATGAATTGTAAGTATTTTTCTGCAAAACTTCTTAAATGAATGGTTGTAGTCTTATTTTCTTGCATATGTTTATGATTTGCCGAATCAAAACCCTAGGTGACAAGCACACAAATAGGTCCTTGTCTCATGTCCCCTGATAGAGAAACTTTCATCCATTGAAGAAGAAAAAGAGAGCTTAGCCGTAGCTACACTCCTTTTTCTTCCTCTACTATGCTAGCCGTACCATTTAGAATTCAAGAGGAAGAAGACATCCCAGGCCTAGGTTATCTACACTTAGGGTCCTTTTTCTTTTAGGGTTTGATGAAAGAGCCTTGCTGTAGCAACACTCTCCCTCATTAAGCCTTCTTGTCTTGATTTTGTGCTTCATTTGAGCTAGCCGTTTTGCCAAATTGACCTAAGGAAGGAGGAGAGAGCACGAGGCCTTGCTATAGCAACACCGAAGTGAGCCTCTCTCCCCTAGGGTTTTGATTTTGAGGCCTTGCCTTAGCAACACCTCAAAACTTCTCCCTCTTGTCCTTAGTCTTTGCCTCCTTCAACTCTTGTGTCATTCATTATTGACTCCATTAAACCCTAAGGCACTGATCCTAAGAGCCCCAAGCGTTGAAGTAGAACTTGATCTAAATACTCTCAAACACTTTGAATTTCAAACCCTAACTACACTAACCCTAGCCTAGACTAACCTACTAACCCTAGTTGTTGATGTCATCATTGGTTATTTCATCTTTAATGCAGCAACGTTTTATCTTGAGAGCAATTGAATGATGGTTTAGGCATTAATTGAATAAGGTGTTGATTGATTACATTGAATGCTACATTGTTCCAATATTTATTGGTGAAGTGTTATAACTTTTCATTGATATTGATAAACATTGACTTCGTCAACATTTATTGCTAATTGTTTATATATAATTATCAGATAGTCTTATGAAGTACTAACCCATTGAAATATAGCTTGCATATATTTGTTTGTTGTTGCCTTGTTCCAGGCAGGTGTTCTTGATTGGGTATTTACTTTATTATTGGTTGTTTAGCCGGGACTTTCTGTTTGGGTGGTGACTTGTGAAGGGGAAAGTTTGTCCTTATCTCATTATCCTTCTGCCTCCTCAAAACCACAGGTCACCGGGGACGTCTCCCTTGAGCCTAACCTCCCTAAAGAGAAAGAACCTCCCCATCGTGGTGACATTGGGTGGGATAGGTTCATGTTACGCCATTTTGGCCTTCACTCTTATAGCCTTTTTCCAAGCTACAAGTTGTGCGATAACAGGCCCAATGGACCAGTTACTAGTATCAGTCAGCAGGTTTTATGATTATCAGTTTGACTCCCTTGGCATCATTTTTTCGACATCATTGGCATCGGATGGTTTTAGCTGCAAACATGAGTTCTAGGTTCTCGAGGCCCACAGGGAGTCCCACCCCTTGACTCACCATTTGTTGACCCCAAAATCTCACCCTTGAGATTTGGATAGTCAAAGGGCCAGTCTATCCTTTCAGGCTGGCATTCAGAGGTTATTCCTGATAGCACAAGACCATCATTCAGAGGTTTTCCAGGCACATTGATTCTTGTTCTGGTCAATTAGAGGATGGTTTCTTACATGAGTTGAGTTCAGAGCTTGTTTTAGTGATTTCCGAGTTATTACAGGATGACGTTTCAGTTCCAGGTTTGAGTATGAGAGATTTGCAGCATTATGGGACACTTATTTCCCATGAGGATTTTATTGACCCCTAACATCAGTTATTTAACAACATATTCTTACTCCTTGTTCAATTCTTCTTCCAATGAGTATAAACTTGATGGTATTTGAACAACTTTGCTTTTTGGTGATGAGGTGGCACAGGTGATGATGTGGCAAGGTGAGGTGGCAACCCATGTGGGGCCCACACACTTAAATATGGGCCCTTTTCCTCCTAAAATTGGGCCCACTAAGTCACCCAACACTTGCTAAATGAGAACTGGACAAAGCAAAGAAGTTTCCCAAAGTCATAAAGCATCCTAAAGCATGTCAAAAGTCAAACTGGGCGAGTTGTTTGCTTTCTGCTTTCTGCTTTTAGCTTTTATCTTTTTCCCTTTTCCCAGCTTTCCCCTTTTCCTGCTTTAGCTTTTGCTTTTAGCTTTCCACTTTTTCCCTTTTCCCAACTTTACCCTTTTCCTTCTTTAGCTTTTTCTTTTAGCTTTCCACTTTTTCCTTTTTCCCTTTTCCTTCCCCTCTTTCACTCATGCGACCTAACTTTCCCTCATTCTCTTAACCTAGGCGACCTATTTCTCTCCATGAGGTTCGCCCTTCCTACCTTTTTGGCCATAACATCCTCATACCTAACCAGTTTTGACCCATTCGACCTCCATTCTTCTCTAGATAACCCCCAGATTTGACCAGATGACTTGGGAAAGGTTCACTCAACCAATTTTAGTAGGCATTCATGCAGTGACACATGGAAGATGGATAGATTGAACTTGGGCGAGGAATATCCTAGTTTGGAAACATCAAGGCGAATTCTTCATGCATTTAGCTATATATGCAGCATTCTTCCATAGTTGACAAGTTGATCACTCGATTGCAGGAGCATTACTATGTTGGGATTTGGGTACCTAGGAAAGTGGTCCCCATGTGCTTATGAGTCTCTAAGCACAAAAGGGGGAAGACTATTACCCTTGTACTTTATTTTATGATTCTAATTTCCTTTGACTTAGGAGATTTAAGTCAAAAGTGAAATATGTCACTTAAGTCATAAAGTGACAATTAATTCACAATGTGGGTGAATTAATAGACATAAAGCAACTAAGGAAAGTGGGTTTCCTTAGTGAGATTGTAGGATGAGATCTCACCCATTGATTAGACTTGGCTAGATCTAAACTAGGCCATTGATCTTTTAGGGTTGGCCAAAGGAAGGTAAAGAGAGGGTAAAGTGTATTATTGAGATTCATTCTTCACTTGTGAGTTTTGGAGAAGAGAAGAGGGGTGTATTTCTTGAGGAGAAGGAGGGAACACTTCATGAAGGTTTGAGAGAAACCCTTGAGAGCTTGAGGAGAGGCTCTTGTTTGGTTTGAGCTTGCAAGGAGAGCATTTCCATGGAGCCATAGCTTCTATTTCTTGGAGGGAGCATGATATATGGAGGAGGGGCGCATCTACTAGAGGAGGGTGCATTTATTATCCTTCATTTGCTCATCGGGAGAGGAGGACTTGTCACCTTGAGATGAGGTCTGATGCATAGGGAGAGGAGAGCTAGGGCGCTTGCTTCTGTAGAGAGAGACATTCAGTTTCTGGCTCAGTTTATTTATGGTGATCATCTCTGCTAGGAGGAGGGGCGCACCTGTGGAAAGGATTGACAGCTATCTGGTAGTAGATCTGCTTGGAGGATTTGAGCTCTGACAGTTTCAATGGAGAGGCAGCACAGGAGAGCACATTCCTGTGGAGGGATTTCTTCATTGGGTCACAAATGAGCTAGAGCGCTTCAATTCAATGAAGAGGGCAACAAAGGGAGAGGGCACACCTGAGTTTGGGCACTTCTCTTTCTAGTTCTTGTGGCAAGGCTTGTGAGGAGCTTTCTATGTATACAGGTTCCATTGTATTTCATTACTTGTTGTATCTCTTGCTTTGATCATCATTATATAGACATATATCCCAAACTGGTTTTCCCCGGGGGGGTTTTATCCAGGGTCATGTTGACCAAAAATACCTGTGTACAAAAATGCATGTGTTAGTTTCTTAGATCTGCTTATTTTCAGTTGTAAAGATATTTAGGTGTGTTGTACTTATTTTAGTATGCATGTGCTAACATCTGGTTACTAAAACTACATCCTAGAGCACCTAAAATTGGAAGTGCAACCGTAACAAATCAGCAAGAAGTTCTTGGACTGTTGGCTGTCCTAAAACAGCAGAAAACATTATCATAACAATTGAAACTTAGAGTCAATCTGTGGTCAAAGACGGACCCAGTTGACAAGCTTGATAGGACCTAAAATCTTCATACTACTCTCTCATTCTATTCTATCTCTCATTCTAGCTTCAAATTCTCAGTTTCTTGGAGATCATTATAACAATTCTTGGCTTTTCTCTGTGATGGAGCCATTCCTATGATTTGGCATGAATACAGAGACTTTATGTGTTGATTTTGGCCTAGATTCTTGATATTGCATTGGATTTTTAACTAATTGTAGGTGTTTGAAGCTCATCCTTCACTGGGGGTTGATTTGGCACCTTTGAAGCACTCTTCCTTCTTGATTTACTATATTTTTGCATTCTAATGGTTCGCTCTGCTTAGGGTTTTCCACCAAAATTCATCTGAAATTAATTTTTATGCAAGTTTTGGGTGAGGTTATCTAACCCTCATCCCAAAACCATCTTGTGCTTATTTGATTTGTGTTTTGCAAGTCAAATCTTATCCATCAAGCAGCATGCCCTAGGGTAGCCTCCCTATGGTTGGCACGCACCAACCCAAAACGAGACGGGTGACATCATTTGTGACCGTAGGATCCACCCCCGAATTAAGCCTAGTTTGACTCCCTCGATCTACAACCGACCTAAAGCCTCTGGTGTCATATTTAGTCTTAAGAAGGAGCTAGCCACTGAATTTGATATGAAGGATCTTGGTCTCATGCACTACTACTTAGGATTAGAAGTATGGCAGAAGCATGGTGAAGTCTTCCTAGGACAAGGGAATTATGTTATAAAGATCCTTCAGAAGTTTGGGCTGATGGATTGCAAATCCATGGCAACTCCCATGGTAACAGATTTGAGGAACTTGAGAGACTCTGATTTTGATCCAGTAGACTTGTCCATGTACCGACAGTTGATTGGCTCCTTGATGTATTTGGTGAATACTAGGTCGTACATTGCTTTGCTGTGAACATGTTGAGCCAGTTCCAGGTGGAACCTAGACAAGAGCATTGGATAGTTGCAAAGCATATCTTGAGATATCTTCATGGAACAATAACTTATGGTTTGAGATATGCCTCAAACAATGATATACCTCTACGTGTAACCTTTGAAGAGACTAGAATATTTCGGGAAGCAAGAGAAACCTTAAATAGTTGGTTAATAACCCTAGAAGACAAGTCGGCTCAAGAGACTAATTTATAATAAGTTATTAGCCTCCAAGAGAAAAATTTGGCCCAGTTAAGTGACTTGGAGGACTATAAATAGAGGGCACTTAAGCTCATTTGTACTCACTCACTCTCACGACTTCATAAGGACTAGTGGTGTGCATGACTGGAGGAGAGCTGCAGTTGTTGCAATGGTGACTTGGTCTTTGGTTATGGTTTGGACTTTCTACTTGGTATGCTAGCTTTGGAGAGAGGTACACTACCTTGGTTAGCTATTGGTTCTAGTGATTGCTTCTGGAATTATTTTGTCTCTCAAGGTTAAGGTGCTCAGGGGTGGCCTTTGTGCCTATGGTTAGGTGACAATATAGTGATATTGTCTATGGTGAAACGGGCGCACCTATTATTTTAACAGTCCCCACCAAGACCATGAGAACCAAGAAAACAATGATAAACCAAAAGAAGACCATTTTTGTCAAGTTTTAGATGAACAACCTACATTGAAATGAGAGAGAAGAAGGAATGGGAAAGAGTAGGAAAGGAGGAAAAAACATAAACAAAGTTAACCCAAGGAAATGTGGGAGTTGGGGTTTGGGATTACCTCTTTAGCTCTTGAAACTTGAAAGTTTAAACTTGAGATAGATGGTTGTCTTTGTTCTCTCCTCTAGGCTCCTCTTTTCTCAATCTTCCAAGCTCTCCTTTGCTCTCTCCTCCAAGCTCTCACAAATTTTCACTCTCCTTCAAGCTCTCCTTTGCTCTCTCCTCCAATATCAAGCAAACATAGATGAAAGAATGAGGAAAATAGAGGGGGGAGAGCTCCTTTATTCTCCTCCTTACTTTCCCCTAAACCCTAAGCCTACCCTAGGTCCCACCTTCCCTCAAAAATTAAAAAAAAAAAAAAGATATTTTTTTTCTTTTCATGGGAGCATGCGAGTTCTCCAAGGTAGCACACGAGGAGCATGGGGGGAGTTCCCTAAGAGCGCACTCCCAAGCTCTGGGAGTGTACTCCGAAGCATGACACTCCCGAAATGGTAGGGAGCATCTGAGAGCGCTCTAGAGCACACTCCTAGGGGCGCTCCCTGGATGCTACTGCTCGAAGCGCGCTCTGGAGCTTGGGAGCGGGGGGGCGAGGGGCGCTCCCACTAATAGTGTGTGGAACTATGGTTTGTGATAAGAATCACATGAGAGAAATCTCCTCTACTCACCCCTATATGTCAAGGGGTAACACATACCATAGCCTTATCAGAAGGCTAGTACAATCCACTAGCTCTCCAAAACCCTAACAGGGAAAACAATGGAAACCCTAGCTCAACCAATGAGATCCAACAAGTATGCATCACACAAGCATGTCCTCCAAGGAAAGATGCCTCTTCTTCTCTTCACCAAATACAACCTAGGGTTTCAGTTCAAAACCCTAATCTCTAAAGGATGAAATCCTAACCCTAGTCTTCAAGATACTCCAATTCCAAGAAGCTCTAGAAGACCTAGCGACTCCAAGAGACAGAAAGAGAGATGAAGTACAAAAGAAGATACAAGAGAGAGAGGAGAAGTGTGCTTCTCTTGATCACACCTCTACAAGAGAATGATAAGTCTAGTGAAGGACTCTCTCCTTCCTCAATATACATGAGAGGTAAGGAAGGCCAAAAATACATATGTGGTCAATGCCCTTACAAGCAACTAACAATAATCACATGTAGGCTCACACATGTGAAGCAATACACTACAAGGGTACACATGTCAAGCTCCAAGATGATGTCATCCACAAAGAAGGATCCAAATGCAAAGGCGCTCTACAAGGTGTGTCCAATGCTCCTCCTACAAGCCTCCAAAGACTACATCAATCCTCCTAATCTATGTACTCCACTAGGTCCACTCCCCTTATGTTAACATTGCCACAACCTAGACATCCCCTCCAAGCCTCCATACAAGAATCCAAGCTACCCTATGGGCCTGATGCCCTCCTCCAAGATGCAAAATGCTCCTCCTCCTAAGCAAGGTGTTCTCCAAGAAAGAAACCATCTCCATGTGGCCATCATGTAGAACATCATCAAAGTTGTCAAGAGATGTCTAATGCCCTAGGGAAGAATGTTAAACAAGCACCCAACTGAGGTCAAGCAACCACTAAGTAAGCCATCTCCAATGTGCAAATCCATCATGAACCATCTCTTTTATTATTTATCTCTTACTGGAACCATTGAAGCTGACATGTGGCTGATCAATATTGGTGCTTCAAGGCATATGACAGGCGACCGTAAGAATTTCTCAAGCATGAAGGAAAAGGAGACACCTCATAAAGTGGAGCTTGGAGACAAGAACTCTTATGCAGTCAAGGGAATTGGACAAGCTACAATCAAAATGGAATCATGTAACTGTATTCATCTTAGTAATGTTTTATATGTTCCTAGTTTGAAAAAGAATCTATTATCTATTTCTTGTTTGGAAGAGAAAGGAGATAGAGTAGATTTTGTGGATGGAAAAGTTCTTGAATGGTCTAAAGATTCAAAGATAGAAGACGCTAGAGTCATTGGAATCCGTGAAGGAAGATTGTATAAACTCCTAGGTCAGAATACTCAATCTCTAGTACATGATGAAATCATCCCTAGTGAGTTACGGCATAGAAGGTATGCTAACCTTCATTATCATGCCTTGCCATCCCTAAAATAGATGGTTGTAGGCATACCAGATTTACAATCAGTACATGAAGGTGTGTGCAGAAAATGTGCACTTGGGAAGAATATTAAGAAACCATTCCCAAGAAGTGAGAATAGATCTAAAGGGATCTTAGACCTAATACATTCTAATGTATGTGGACCTATGCCAGTGAAGTCTCTAGGAGGATCTCTTTACTATGTGACGTTTATAGATGATTGTTCAAGAAAGACATGGCTGTATCTATTAAAGACTATGGATGAAGTATTTAGCAAATTCCAAGAATTCAAGGTTGAAGTAGAGAATCTAACAGATAAGAAGATCAAGATAATAAGAACTGATAATGGAGGAGAATACATCTCCAAGGAATTCGTTGCCTTTTGCAAAGAAGCTAGGATTAGGAGGGAGCTTATTGTTCCTCATAATCCTCAACAAAATGGTGTGGTTGAAAGGAAGAATAGAACTATTGAAGAATCAGTTAAGGCAATGATCAATGATTAGAACTTATCTATGTTCCTATGGGGAGAAGCAGCTATGACAGTTGTTTATATTCAAAATAGAAGTCCACATAGAATATTGAAGAACATGACTCCAGAAGAAGCCTTCTCCAGAAAGAAGCAAAATGTTGAACACCTGAGAATCTTTGGATGGCCCATCTATATTCATGTTCCCAAGGATAAGAGAAAGAAGTTGGAACCTTCAAGAAAGAAAGGTATATTCGTTGGATATAATGAATCATCAAAAGCATATAGAATTTATGTTCCAGGTTAGCAGAGACGTAACTTTTGATGAAAGGATTGCATTCAAGAAATCTATAGAAGACTCCATAGACTCCAACAAAGAAGAGGAACATGAAGACACCAAAGAAGATAGCACATGTTCTCCAGAACACCCCAGTGAAGAACCAGAACCACCACATGAAGTATTGACAAATACAAGGCAAGATTTGTGGCTAGGGGATTCTCTCAGCAAGAGGGAGAAGATTATGATGAGACATTTTCTCTGGTTGCCAGATATACATCTGTTAGAACCATCATATCTCTAGCAGCTTCCATGGGTTGGAGTTTACATCAGATGGGTGTAAAGACCGCCTTTCTCAATGGACTGATTGAGGAAGAAGTATACATAGAGGAACCTCAAGGTTTTGAGGTACACCCAAGAGAAACCCATGTATGCAAATTGAAGAAGGCCTTGTATGGACTCAAGCAAGCTCCAAGAGCTTCCTATGCACGTATTGATAGCTACTTAACAAGACTTGGATTTTCCAAGAGTCGTGCCAATCCAAATCTCTATTACAAAGTTGTGAATGATGCACTTGTGATTCTACTGTTATATGTTGATGATTTGTTCCCGACAGAGGCAGAGCCTCTCATTATTCAGTGTAAGAAGGAGCTAGCCTCAGAATTTGATATGAAGGATCTTGGTCTCATGCATTACTACTTGGGACTAGAAGTATGGAAGAAGCATGGTGAAGTCTTCCTAGGACAAGGGAAGTATGTTGTAACAATCCTTCATAAGTTTGGGATGATGGATTCCAAATCCATGGAAACTCCCATGGTAACATATCTAAGGAAGTTGAGAGACTCTGATTCCGATCCAGTAGACTCATCCTTGTACCGGCAGTTGATTGGCTCATTGATCTATTTGGTAAATACCACACCGAACATTTTCTTTGTTGTGAACATGTTGAGCCAATTCCAGGTGGAACCTAGACAAGAGCATTGAATAGCTGCAAAGCATATCTTGAGATATCTTCGTGGGACAATAACCTATGTTTTGAGGTATGCCTCAAACAGTGATGTACAACTGCATGGATTCACTGATTCAGATTGGGAAGGGAGTGCAGATGACATAAAGAGTACTTCTGGTATGTGTTTTAGTATGGAATCTGCTATGATATCATGGGCTATCAAAAAACAGAAGTCTGTTGCACTCAACACTGTAGAAGCAGAGTATATTGCAGCTTGTGATGCTTGTACAAAAGCAGTGTGGCTCCGTAAGCTGGTTTTTTTATTGTTTGATTAGTTGTTGAATTCGACCGTGATATATTCTAATAATCAAAGCTTTGTGAAGCTCTCAGAGAACACAGTGTTCCATGATAGGTCGAAGCACATTGACATCAAGTACTATTTTCCCTGTGATAAGGTCCAGAGGGGAGAAGTGGTTCTCCGATATATCTCCATTGATGAGCAGACTGCAGATATTTTTACGAAGCCTTTGTCCAAGATAAAGTTTGCATACTTGAGGGACAAGCTGGGGCTCGTGGAGATTGCTCCCTTGGTTGAAAGGGAGGAGATGACTTCCTCGGTTGGGAGGGAGCACTGATATGTGGCATCATGGACTGTCAGTGAGTTGCGGATGTGTATCATGCTAGTACAGCTTAGAGATGGTCATACAACTTAGAGATGATGCTTGCATCATGCTAGTAAAACTCAAATATGATAAAGATGGTTGGAGTTGTTAATACAATGGCCTGAGGAGCATCATGCTAGTACAGCTTAGAGGTGGCATACAACTTAGATATGATGTATTGACATCATGTTGGATATGTCATGCTAGTACATCTTAGAAACGATGTTGGTGAGCCACATCATGCTAGATATGGCCATGTGAGTACAGCTTAGAGGTGACATATAGCTTAGGTATGATGTATTGACATTATGCAAGATATGTCATGCTAGTATGGCTTAGAGATGACCATACAACTTAGAGATGATGCAGGGGGCTCGTGCCATGCTAGATATGATCATGCAAGTACAGCTAGGAGGTGGCATACATCTTAGATATGATGCATTGGCATCATGCTAGATATGTCATGCTAGTACAGCTTAGAGATGATCATACAGCTTAGAGATGACACAGTAAGGCATTGATCTACATCATGCGAGTACAGCTTAGAGGTGCCATACAGCTTAGATATGATGCATTGGCATCATGCTAGTTATGTTATGCTAGTACGGCTTAGAGATGATGTAGATGATACTCCGGATCACGTCAGTACATCTTAGATATGATGCATTTGCATCATGCTAGTACGACTTAGAGGTGATGCAGCTGATGACATTGTTGATGCAGGTTGATATCAAATGATATGATTTGATTATTATGGAGACTGTATGTCTCTGGACAGTAGTTGTATGCTACTAAGGTGGATGTGTTCCACCGGTAGTGATTGTGTGTCACTAGTTAGTAACCATGTGCTACTAGGAGTGGTCATGTACCATTGGATAGTAGTTGTGTACTACTATGGATAGACACAGTTGTGTTCTATTGGATGTCATTGTATCTGATTTCCATGGAGACTATCACTAGTGTTGGAGATGATTGCCAACTAGATGGATTGTGATAATGGTGCTCATGATTTGATCTGTGTGATCATGAGATAGCTCGTGTAGCTATGTTGTTGCTACCGGTTGAAGGGTTTGTTTGTGCTCAAGACCATTTCTTTTAATACCTCCCTAGCTAGGAGGGAGTGTTGATGTTACGGTAGTTGCGGCAGGTATTAACCTCTACGTGTAACCTTTGATGAGACTAGAATATTCTAGGAAGAAAGAGAAACCCTAAATAGTTGGTTAATAACTCTAGAAGACAAGTCGTCTCAAGAGAATAATTTATATTAAGTTATTAGCCTCAAAGAGAAGAAATCGGCCTAGTTAAGTGACTTGGAGGACTATAAATAGAGGGCGCTTGACCTCATTTGTACTCACTCACTCTCATGACTTCATAAGGACTAGTGGTGCACATGACTGAAGGAGAGTTGCAGTTGCTGCAGTGGTGACTTGGTCTTTGGTTATGGTTTGGACTTTCTGCTTGGTACACTAGGTTGGGAGAGAGGTACGCTACCTTGGTTGGCTATTGGTTCTAGGGATTGCTTCCATAATTATTCTGTCTGTCAAGGTTAAGGTGCTTGGGGGTGGCCTTTGTGCCTATGTTTGGGTGACAATATAGTGATATTGTCTATGGTAAAATGAGCACACCTATTATTTTAACACATCCAACCTATCACACTCTCTAAGATCGAGAGTCACCTTACATATCCTGAACATGTCCTCAAGTGCACAAAATCAACAATATGAAGTAGACGAAACCCTTTCTAGGGTCCAAGTGCTTCTCTCAAGCAACCTAGGGTATCACACCCAACAACCTCGACAAGCTCAAACACCTCTCCCAAGTAATCTTTAGCAGAAATACAAGTTCCCTCTTACACCTAGAGTGATCTGTCACAAAATGCTCTGATAACATGTGCAAATTTCTGTGTTCAGGAGTTTTAGAGAAAAACAGAAATTTCACCTCTTAACCTTGTGAATTTTTTGGCCTTACGGCTGTTTTGAAATATAAATAAAACAGTAGCAGCAGTGGACTATATTTCAGTTTTTCACAACCCAATCCACCAAGCAATTCAAGAGAAAAGAGACAATGGTGTTCCAACAAGTTTCATCCCTCTAAGGGAATTTTATCATGCATATAAAAGATCTGAAAACACTTATGACAGTTGTAAATATAGCAGCAAATATGCCCTTATATTCTTCAATATAAATGTTAAATCACTTAACATAATTACCCTTAACTTATGTCAAATCAACAAGACATAGAGTTCGAAATTATAAATCATGAAGAATATATATTGCTGAAAATCAAATCTGCAATTTATGAAAGCATTGGACAACTGAAAACTTCATTAATATGCATAAAGATGAAGTTCATATACATACCATAGCCTTATCACAAGGCCAAC
This sequence comes from Picea engelmannii, assembly GCA_009831015.1. Lineage (NCBI taxonomy): Eukaryota > Viridiplantae > Streptophyta > Pinopsida > Pinales > Pinaceae > Picea > Picea engelmannii. The sequence continues at coordinate 64,174 of ML784719.1, read as the reverse complement.
ATAATCCACTAGCTCTTCAAAACCCTAGCTAGAGAAACAATGAAAACCCTAGCTCAACCAAGAAGATCCAACAAGCATGCATCACACAAGCATGTCCTCGAAGGTAAGACGCCTCTTCTTCTTCTTCTCTTCACCAAGTACAACCTATGATTTCATCTCAAAACCCTAATCTCCAAGGGATGAAATGTAATGTCCCCCACCTCTTGATAAGAGGATTACAGAGACTTAGTAATCTAGATGCCCCACTAGATTATAGTCTCATGAGAAATGGGGACTAAGAGGCTCCAAAGTGTTCACCTAAGCATAATGTTATAATTTAAAAGTGACTTTGGGGAAAAAGGTAAAGCAAGTGGAAAAAAGACCACATGAAGAAAAGTAAAGAGTTAACCTTAGAAGGTGGTCAACTAACTCAACTAAGAATTAGATCAGGGGTATAAAGGAAAAAGGAGGGCACCTCACTCCTCATTCTTGACATTTTCACTTTTGCATCTTGAGCTCTAGATCCAAAGATGTTTTGAGGGTTTTGGGAGAACAAACCCTAGAGATCAGCTCGATGGTGAAAGATCCCACCCAACCTGGTCCAAGCTTGGTCACGAAGGTGCAAGATACTCCAAGATATTCTTCAATATAAATGTTAAATCACTTAACATAATTACCCTTAACTTATGTCAAATCAACAAGACATAGAGCTGGAAATTATAAATCTTGAAGAATATATATTGCTAAAAATCAAATCTACAATTTATGAAAGCATTGGACAACTGAAAACTTCATTAATATGCATAAAGATGAATTTCATATACATACCATAGGCTTATCACAAGGCCAACATAATCCACTAGCTCTCCAAAACCCTAGCTAGAGAAACAATGAAAACCCTAGCTCAACCAAGAAGATCCAAGGAGCATGCATCACACAAGCATGTCCTCGAAGGCAAGACGCCTCTTCTTCTTCTTCTCTTCACCAAGTACAACCTATGATTTCATCTCAAAACCCTAATCTCCAAGGGATGAAATGTAATGTCCCCCACCTCTTGATAAGAGGATTACAGAGACTTAGTAATCTAGATGCCCCACTAGACTATAGTCTCATGAGAAATGGGGACTAAGAGGCTCCAAAGTGTTCACCTAAGCATAGTGTTATAATTTAAAAGTGACTTTGGGGAAAAAGGTAAAGCAAGTGGAAAAAAGACCACATGAAGAAAAGTAAAGAGTTAACCTTAGAAGGTGGTCAACTAACTCAACTGAGAATTAGATCAGGGGTATAAAGGAAAAAGGAGGGCACCTCACTCCTCATTCTTGACATTTTCACTTTTGCATCTTGAGCTCTAGATCCAAAGACGTTTTGAGGGTTTTGGGAGAACAAGCCCTAGAGATCAGCTCGATGGTGAAAGATCCCACCCAACTTGGTCCAAGCTTGGTCACGGAGGTGCAAGATACTCCAAGATATTCTTCAATATAAATGTTAAATCACTTAACATAATTCCCCTTAACTTATGTCAAATCAACAAGACATAGAGCTGGAACTTATAAATCATGAAGAATATATATTGTTGAAAATCAAATCTACAATTTATGAAAGCATTAGACAACTGAAAACTTCATTAATATGCATAAAGATGAAGTTCATATACATACTATAGCCTTATCACAAGGCCAACATAATCCACTAGCTCTCCAAAACCCTAGCTAGAGTAACAATGAAAACCCTAGCTCAACCAAGAAGATCCAACGAGCATGCATCACACAAGCATGTCCTTGAAGGCAAGACGCCTCTTCTTCTTCTTCTCTTCACCAAATACAACCTATGATTTCATCTCAAAACCCTAATCTCCAAGGGATGAAATGTAATGTCCCCCACCTCTTGATAAGAGGATTACAGAGACTTAGTAATCTAGATGCCCCACTAGATTATAGTCTCATGAGAAATGGGAACTAAGAGGCTCCAAAGTGTTCACCTAAGCATAATGTTATAATTTAAAAGTGACTTTGGGGAAAAAGGTAAAGCAAGTGGAAAAAAGACCACATGAAGAAAAGTAAAGACTTAACCTTAGAAGGTGGTCAACTAACTCAACTGAGAATTAGATCAAGGGTATAAAGGAAAAAGGAGGGCACCTCACTCCTCATTCTTGACATTTTCACTTTTGCATCTTGAGCTCTAGATTCAAAGATGTTTTGAGGGTTTTGGGAGAACAAACCCTAGAGATCAACTCGATGGTGAAAGATCCCACCCAACCTGGTCCAAGCTTGGTCACGAAGGTGCAAGATACTGCAAGATATTCTTCAATAGAAATGTTAAATCACTTAACATATTTACCCTTAACTTATGTCAAATCAACAAGACATAGAGCTGGAAATTATAAATCATGAAGAATATATATTGCTGAAAATCAAATCTGCAATTTATGAAAGCATTGGACAACTGAAAACTTCATTAATATGCATAAAGATGAAGTTCATATACATACCATAGCCTTATCACAAGGCTAACATAATCCACTAGCTCTCCAAAACCCTAGCTAGAGAAACAATGAAAACCCTAGCTCAACCAAGAAGATCCAACGAGCATGCATCACACAAGCATCTCCTCGAAGGCAAGACGCCTCTTCTTCTTCTTCTCTTCACCAAGTACAACCTATGATTTCATCTCAAAACCCTAATCTCCAAGGGATGAAATGTAATGTCCCCCACCTCTTGATAAGAGGATTACAGAGACTTAGTAATCTAGATGCCCCACTAGACTATAGTCTCATGAGAAATGGGGACTAAGAGGCTCCAAAATGTTCACCTAAGCATAGTGTTATAGTTTAAAAGTGACTTTGGGGAAAAAGGTTAAGCAAGTGGAAAAAAGACCACATGAAGAAAAGTAAAGAGTTAACCTTAGAAGGTGGTCAACTAACTCAACTAAGAATTGTAGAAAATCCAGGTCCTATCAGCAAGTCTTCTTGGTCTGTCTTTGACCAAGCTAAGACACTAAGTTTTCTGCTGTCATAAATTTGTTTTCTGTTGTTTTATAACAGCCAACTGAAGTTTTAGTTTAGCTGATGTGTTATGGTTGTTGTTCAGTGATTGGGTGCCCTTGCAAGTAGTTTTATGTTAGATAAATTACATTTATACTTTCCCAATAAACAACAACACACCTATCTATCT
>ML784719.1:3807-16252 GCA_009831015.1 Picea engelmannii | reverse complement strand
AACAATGCGCCCCTCCTTTGGCCTTTTGCCCTCTTTAGGCAACAAAAGTGAAACCTAAGATCCAAGGGATGAGATCATCCCTAATCAAAGGTTGAGATCACTCCTCATAAATGTAATCTCAAAACCCACTTTTGGGTTAATTCACTAAGTCACTTTATGTCTCCTCAAAATCACCAAAAAGGTAATTTAATGTTCACTTTTGCCAAAAGTGACATTTTGCACTTTAACCAAAGTCAAAGCACAAATAGACATAAAGGACTAGGACAAAGTGCCAAATGACTTTCCCACATGTGCTAAGGAGGGAAAACACATGGGGAACACCTCCCAAGGTACACAAATCAACAGTCATGGGGCAAATGGTGTATATTTGCAAAGCCTTTCCACTCATATTCTATCACAAGTGGCAAGCTCTTCATCAGCTGAAAGGAATTGGAGCACCTATGGTTTCATTCATTCAGTGAAGCGCAACAAGTTGGGATCGCAGAAGGCTAAGGATCTTGTATATGTGCATTCAAACCTTCGCCTTGTGTCTCGCAAGGGTGAAGAATATACAAGTGGACCTCATAAAGAGTGGGATGTGGATGCAGAAAACCCTGACTTAGAGCTCTCTCTTTCTGCTCTTGATATTGATGATGATGCAAGTGGAAGTGGAATTCAAGTTGCCTCTTCTTCCCATCGAGGCTCTAGTTCTGCTGAACATGCATCTTGTTCTATTTTTTATGATGAGGATGAGGATCAATATGATTATTGATATGTAATTGTAGTTGCCTTTAGCTCGTGTTTTTTTTTCATTTTCATCACATACAGTCTCATTTATAAAGGCTGGTTTTGGATGTAAAGCCTCATCTATAAAGGCTAATTTTGGATTTTGCTACTTGCATCATGTAATGAATGACATTCATCATCTATGGGAGTTAATATGGACATGGTTTTCCTTCTAAAATGTCATTTATGTGTATCATTATGTTTTTCTTGCAATATAATGCTTTATTTTTTTTAAACTATATATATATATATATATATTAATTTTTTTATATATGGCGTTTCCCCCGACGTTTCCTCCAGCGTTTCCATTTTTTGAGGCCCTGTTTCGTATCGTACCAGTTTCGGAAACTCAGAAATGTTTCCCCATTTCGTGCAACTTAACTACAAACCCAATTAAGACTAGTGCCTAAAGAAGGGCAAATGGAGTCAATAAGATTATACAACAAATATACAATTAAATGAACTAATCACAATGAATAAAGAATATAACTTTACACTTAAGACAATTATTGAATGAAATGAAATAGACATACAATGAACTAAACAAAGTAAATGATTATACACATATACAAGAGAATTAAACCAATATACAATGGAAGGAGTATTGAGATATTCACATATGAAAGATAACTTGAAAACATGGACATTAAAGTGCCCAAGAGAGAGAGTGCGCAACTTTAGAAAGTAGGAAGTGCTTGCAAAGTAAATGCCTTGAAAATAAAACTTGCACGACTTAGATTTAGAGATAACTGAAAATGAAAGCACATAAGTTGTGAAAGTGTTGTAGGTTGATTTTAGAAGAATTTTAAAGTCTCTCTTTAGTTAGGGGAATAAGATTTGAAGATGCAAGCCTGGACTATGTGTCTACCTCTAAACTCCTACCGCTTTGACCAAAAGAATTGTTGGGTGCTCAAAAAGGAGGACAAGCAAGGTCCTCCACTAGCTCCGCATGTCAATCCGGAATGCTTGGGTGCTCAAGCAGGGAGGACACTTAGTGCCGTGAAGTCGTCCCCGACTTACACCCCCTGTAGCTTCCACAAGTCACCCTTTTTTATGGTGAAAGTTGTATTAGTTTGGGTGCCTAGTTATTAAATATGCTTACTTCTCAATATCAACAAGTTACTCCCCTAATTAGTCTAGGTGTGGCTACTTTGCAAATGAACTTGAAAATAAAGAAATAAGCAAATCTAAATCCTAGCCTCACGATATTGCATGGATGGCTAAGCCAATCTCTTTGCAAGGTGTGGGCACAACATCAAAACAAAATGAAATGACTTGAAAAGGAATAAGCAATAAACCTAGCCACACAACCTTGCCTTAAGGACAAGTGGAGCAAATAATAGATACATAAAACAGAAAATTAATCCTAGCCTTACGATTTTGCATGGATTGGCAAGGCCAAATCACTTTGCAATGTGTAGGCAAAAATAAAACTTATTCACAAAATAGAAAATTAACTTTGAGAAGAAGGCAAGCCCAAGAGACTCTTTTGGGTTGTTTACAATGCTTGGAAAATAAGAAAGAAAGAGAGGGCTTTGAAACACCTACTTGGGAGGCTCTTTCGGAGTGTTTTGAAGCCCAAAATTGGCAGCACCTCCCCTTGTTCTAGTGAGAACCTGCAAAAAACAGCAAGCTAATGCTTGCTGAAAATGCTGTAAAAAACACTCAAAACAACTCAGAAAAATTTGTTAGTGTAAAACAAAAATTTTATATGTAAAATCTGAACAGAAAAGTATATTTTTAGAGCTTATTTCTGAACAGAAAATGCCTCAAATCAATAGGAAATAACGGAGAAAATGAACAGAAATTTTTGGAAGCTAATGTAGGCTAGGCAAGTAAACTTCCAAATCTGAAATCTACTTGTTCCAACACTTTGGTGACCTGCAAATGGTGTCAAACTTGCTACAAAACCAATCAAGAGGTGAGTAGATCTAATAAACAAGTAAAATACTTTACTAGTTCTATTAAAGATACTATACTAAAACAAATAGAAATACTTCTACTTATTTTACCAAGCAAAATATTTTGCTTTAGATCTCTTAATCTAGGCTAAATAAACAAGAAAGAACACTAGAACAATAGCAATACCACCTCAATAAAATATGCATAGCATCAAGAAGACTCGCAATGCCAAGATGGTATTCCTCAAAAACTTTCTTTCATTCAATAAAAATGCATGCAAATACTTGCAGCAAACTTACAAAAAGAACTGAGAAACGAAAGAGAGAGAGAGGAGTGGGAGAGATTTGGGCAGCATAAACTTGCTCTCAGAATAGATCATGTGAAATGAGGAGGGGTAGGCATTCTTTTCTACTTGGGAGGCAAGAGAGACCCCTCTTGGATGAGCTCCAAGTGGCACTCACCCAGAGAAAGAGCCAATCTCAAGGAGGGGTGCACTTTTAGGGTTTAGAAGGAGATTAGGTTTGAGGGTTGAGTGTGGAAAGGGGGAAACACCTTTTCACTCACCCAATAGATGAGTTAGAGGCTTAGGAGGGCGCACTTAGGGTGTAGCTTAGATTTTTGCTTAATTTTTTACTTTGGCCAAGATCTAAAGCAAGGGGGGCACACTTTCCCTAGGGAGATGATCATTTTAAGTTGTGGCAAAGCAAAGAGGGGTTGGTTAAGTTGGAAAATTGCTTTTCCAACTTAGGAAAAAGGTTAGGAAACCTTTCTCACTCTCTCTCATGTCTTTAATCCCTTTTTACAATTTTTGGCATTTTTACTTAGCCAATTTAAAGCAATTGATTGTTGACTCTAGACTGACTTGGACTCCTCATGGACAATGACCTAGCAAAACTTTTCTAATTGAGTTGAAACTTGGTCCAAGGGTGTAGAAGGTTGCCTGCCATTTGATTTGAGTACTCACACCCCTATCAAAATCCTCTAGGACCAATTTTTTACATTTTTACATCAAATTTAATTAAAATTACCATTAAATGGGTAATTTTAATAAATTAAAAAAAACTATTAAAACTCTACGTAATTCTGCAAGACTCTAGAAGATGTCTAGCATGGTCATTTACAATATTCTTAGACCCTAGTCACCCCTTGGGCTCGATCATTAGAACGTCTTTCACCACTTTGGAGGATTATTGTGAGTGAAAAACTCAATGGGTAATTAAAAATTACCTGCGGATAAAAAACACTCGATAAAAGGACTTCCCTAATGATAAAGTCCTAGGTAACTAACCTAAAATATGACTCATGCTGACTCATTGCATTATTATCCCACACAGGGGAGCGAACATCCCGATTACAAAAAGACATGCCGGGGGCAAAAATTGCCTTGTAGAACCAGAAGTCTTCAAAAAAAAAAGATGCACCCCAAGGTACACAGCTTCATGGTACATGGAGTTGACCCCTAGTCGAAATAGATGGTCAACAGAGGACTTAGCACATTTCCATGAAACTCTAGGAAGATGTTTAGCATGATAATATACATTAGACACTAGACTTAGATGACCATGCTAAGGCCTAACCATGAGTATATACTCCATCTTTGGAGGAATTGAGTGAAAAAACTCGAAAATTATAAATTGTTTAGACAGCAGAATATAATTAACAAGTAAAAAAAAACACTATAGAGTAACAACTCATGTCTAAGTCTTAGGAGGCTAAACCTTTTACAAAATTCATCATGCTACATCTCTTATTACAATTCCCCGCAGAGTATGGAAATGTCATAAAAAAATTAAAAAGGGCCATAATGGCCGGCTTGACTTCTGAACTCTGAATTTTGAATAAGTGATTGTTCAATCTTTGGCGGCTCAACTGCAAGTCCATCCTAGTGCAACTTGGTGGATAACAACTACTACAAATTTATCCCCAACAAAATACTTTGCTTAGGGTTCTTCAAGTAAAACAATGTGAGCAAAAATGAACAGAAATTGGAGCAATATTACCTCAATGAGAACACCAAACAAAAACACCAGGAACACTCCAATAGAACACCAAGAGATCACCACAAGAACACCAAGAGATCCTCCAAAGATTCACTTCTATTATCCAAAAGAATGGTTGCAAATTTGCAGCAAAATTAAAAGAGAGAAGTTGGGAGAGAGCAAGAGAAAGTGAGGAGAAATTTGGGCAGCATAGAGTTACCATGAAAACTTCCTCTCAAAATGAGGAGAGGAGGGTTCCTTTTAAGAGAAAGAGGGAGAGAGGACCCCCCTTGCATGCTTTCCAAGAGTCACTCCCAAACGAGAGAGGCTCGCTCAAGGGGGGGGTGCACCAAGAGAGAGGGTAATTCCCATTAGGAGAATAGACTCAAAAAATGGGGGAAGAAACACCCTCTCCTAAGTTTAAACCTCTCTCTAATGCCCCAAGGGGTCACCCAAGGTGTGGAATGGGCCCCCCATGTGGTCCCCATCACCAAATGGCCAATCCAATGAAGATGGTGAGTCCCACAAGAGACAAATTCGCCCCCTCTCTAAAGTTAAGTTGTATGAAAGGTAGGAAAGGGGGGTGTTGTCGTCCTTATACACACCTACTAACGTGGAGGAGTCTCAAACCCACTTGGTGTGTACTTAGAGGCACAAGGCTAAGTCCAGACCCACTGTCACCTCGATCCAGACCTCTTTCGTCTATGCTCACTCCTAGGGAAGCCAAGGGGGGTAGACCCTACTTAATTATGTTAAGTTTTAGTTAATGATCTAGGAGTTAATTTGGTTTTTATTATAAAGACCCAACCCAATGACAAGCAAACAATGCAAATGCAATCCCTTTAATGAGTCCCAGGCTCCCAGCATCATGCAATGCCCAACAAGTTGGTGGGTAACAGGCTCCAAATTGTGGACTATTGCCCCCTCACTTCTAGGGGTAACTAGAGGAGATTTTGTCTCCATGATCCACATTACAGGCAACAGTTCCGATGATGACATTCCGGACTCTACACAAGCGTTGCCCACAAAACCTTCCATTACATGCTCACTTCACTCACATCAAACGTGGTGCATTACACACTGAGGTACATTGTTCTGATACTTCATATCGAGTGATAATATCAATGTTTTGAGCATGAAAATAGTGATCTTGAGTTGAATTGGATTATGAATCAGGATGCTTTGAATTTATACTTTTTGACTTGTTTCATCTTGGTGGTCATCATCGTCTCCTAATCAAGTGTTGTCACTCTTGGGCAAAGTTGTGCCATTGGGGCCCTTAATAGGGGTAACGTGTCGATATCCCTTACCATACATAACATACTCCATCTGTCCTTTCTCTGTTGTCCTTTCTTTTGGGTTGGTTGTTACATGTATCCCAAAAAGGTTCACACTTCATAATCCCATGAGAAGAAGGGGCTTGAATGCGCGAGGTTGATGCAACTTGATAAAAGAGAAAGAGCAAATGCTATATTCAAAATGCAAGGAAAATTAAAAGCAAAGTCAAGAACCAAGAAGGATAAAGCATGAGTAATGCCCCCTCACTAAGAGGCCATCACCCCAAGTCATATGCAATCAATGCATATCTAAAAAGGGGCTTAGCAAATGAAAATAAAAAGCCAAAAAGGTTAAATCAATGAAGAAAAAGGCAAAAGGGGTTTGGAAAGACACACTGTCAAGGAAAGGGCGCCTCATTGCATAAGCGCTCCCTCTACAAAGGAGCTCATGTGGAAGAATATCTTATGTGACCTTGCATGTCAATGACATCCACCTATTAAGTAAACCCCAAACCATACCACGTGCCATTGCATATACACCTTCATGGGTTCCTTGGGACATACTTCTTATCCTGGGTACTGACACACCTAATAGGGGGTAATAATCATCCTTCCATACGTAACTTGGAAAATTGTATAACTTTGTAAGCTAGTTTAAATTTTGAAGAGGATACTTAATGAGATCTATCTAATGGATTTTGCATTGACATGACTCACATTATATGTTGTGTTTGAATTGTGTACCTTGCCTCCAATTTTCATGGTGCATTGGACTACATGAGCCCCTCCTCAAATGATGGATTGCACATAGCCACATGCTTGATTGACACCTTGCTCCTTTGGAGGACATTTAGGGGCTACTAGCACACTTTCTTGGAGATCATCCCCACAACTTGAGAGAAGTCGTTCCACACTTCTAGGAGGACATTGAGCCTTTCGATGACATGGCTCCCTTGACGAGACACCCTAGCACACATGGGGTATGATGTGACTCATTTGATGACGGGGCGTTGCACTTTCATGATGATTTGACACCTCTTGATGGGACATTGCACCTTTTGAGGAGACGTTGGGCTTCTTGATAATGATATGGCACCTTTTGATGAGACGTCACACCACTTGAGGGGATGACACACTACTTGGAGATGAAACGTTGCACCCCTTCATGGCAACGTTTCACTTTTGGAGCCCCTACACCTCATCTTTGAGTGAGTCGTTCACTTCTTCATGCCACACATGTGAGTTTGAGAGAACATTTATGAGATACGAATTGATGTTTGAGCTACTTTACTTCATCTTGGAGGCATCATTGGGGGTCTTAGTGACCTATCCACTCATGTATCATGTATATTTTATGTCTTGTTGCCTTATCTCTAGGGTTTGTGAAATATATAGGCATTATTTTATATTTTTAAGGCTTCTACTATGTGAGAAGGGTGCAAGATCTCTCATATAAATAAAAGATGCACTTCTCACTTGTAAATCATTGCTACTTGTGGAGATTCATCACTACTTGTCTACTACTACATTCTCTCTTATGAAAAATGTCATGGATGGCTATTTAGAGCGACTTTTTAGAGTGTATGCTTGTGGATGCCTTTGCTACTTCATGGATGTTCATTGCTAGAGTTTTGATGGTTGAAAGATTTCTTGAGTAAGTGGTCTCTTGTTATCTTGTGGTTTTGTTTACGAATGCATGTAAGTGTAATGTTGCTTCGTTGTGCATTCTCTTGGATCTTTCATGAACAAACCCTTCTTGTTAAAGCTCTTGGAAGGTTACTAGTGAAGAACCTTCCCTTGAATTGTCATTGAAGATCTAGTGATATACTAGAAGGATCTTCTAGGGTTAGTAGTGAACAACCACTGGATATCACCCTAGATCCACTCACATCCCTTCAAATGAGTCCTTAATTGACCCCATGTGCCCAAAAATATAGTAGGCACTAGTCACTCTCCCAATAATCAATCATTAAATTCTGAATTTTGCTCTTTTTACTGCTTTAGGGTTAAATTAGGGTTTTATAGCAGAAAATATTCATTTTCAGCCACAAAAGACCAAGATGCTTTGACTTTTATGCAAGTTGTTGACCTGATAAACATCTTTAAACCCTAATTTACATTGCTGCTTTATTATTACAGCCTTCTAGGGCTGGCTTTCTAGGGTTTTAGGGATGTTATATGCATCTTAAATTTATTATTTTTGTTAGTTAATTAAACCCTAGTTTAACTCACTATTTATCCCTCTTGTTTCATTGGTTGATTACTTATTCAAGGGCTGATTTTATTGCTGCTGCAATAACTTGAATTTCTGCTGTAAATTGATATCTTCAAGTTTTACAACAGCCTTTAGTTTTTTCTTCTTTTGTAGTGTTTGGGGATCCTCTTCAGCCTAAATTTGACTTGGAAAACCTCCTAGATTGACCTAGATCCTCATCTTTTCAAATATGTAAATTGCATTGTCTTACCACGTTATCCATACCTGGTTTATCTTATTTCATTGGTGGTAGTTTGAGTAGCTACCAGGGAGGCCTTAGACTTGATTGTGTCTTGCCAAACGATTCTTGGAAGCTATTAGGGAAGCCTCCCTTGTGTTGGATTTACTCCTTCAGTAAAGAGAGGGAAGTTGTTGCCTAGGTGACAGTGGTGGCATCTTCTGATGTTCCGCTGGTCTTGGTGCCTTGTGAAGGCTTTGCATTAAGGTGCTAGATTGTGTTGTAACATGGACAACTAAAGAATTGGCTCAAAAGTTGTTAGTATATTGAAGGTTGGCTCTTGATAGGTCAGTTGAGAGAGAGATTGGCTTGTTGAAGACTGGTTTGCAGAAGAGTTGAGAAAGTTGGGGAGAGGAAGAAACCCTAAGGATGCAAAGGTGAGGCTGAAACTTAGACCAGAAAGTTGAAGGCAAACCAGAAATTCCTAGAACAGTGCTGTGGAGTATTGAGCAACATATGCAAACTGATTTTTAGTAATAAAAATGAGTAAATCCCCTTATTTGTGACTCTGTTGTATTCTTTTGTAATGCCTAAAATTCTGTTGCATTCTGTTACATGTTATTTCCTGCATTTCTTTACTGTGCTATGCCTGTGGGAGAAGCCCTGAGAAGAAAATAGGGCCTGTTACGTTGCTGACTGTGCCAGTTAACCCCAAACGACTGTTGTCCTGATTTCTGGCTATAATTTCACTTAGCAGACCCCTCAGTATCAGTGATTCTTGCATATTGACTTTAGATCCATTGAAGTTTATACAAGGGATTTGTCCTTCATTTGAGAGATCCTTCCATGAATCTTTTGCTTTTATCTTGAAACTCATGTCAAAATTACCTCAGTTGTAAAAGTCATTCCCAATGGTCATAGGGGCCCACTAATCAATAAATATGATAGATATCTCGATGTGCAATCCATTCATTGTGTAATGCATTGCCTCAAATCCCTTCAAGATTTGCAAGTATGAATTTAAACTCAAATCTGGCACCAATACTTTAGGCCTTCATAAGAAGTTTAAACCCTAAATCCACTTTGTCTCTATTGTTTGCATGCAAATAGAAAACCTGGAACAAACATATGGAATTTGTTTGTTATAAACTATGTTAGCTGCCCTTTATACTCTGCATTAAATAGTAGGCAGTATTATCAATAATTCAAATAGTATATCAAGCCAGCAATGAAAACACCAAACATCACATAACATGGATGGAAATGTCAGCAATTAGAGATGGTCTAAAGAATCCGACCATATTTAAATGTGAAAAGCATAAAAAAGAAGGATGACTTACGGTCTGCACTGCAGATCCATTATTTAATGAGGTTCCATGAAAATTTATTGTGGGCACTTCAAACTGCCAATCAGGCACATATAGACCATATAAACATCCCACATAAAGTGTTGATAGTAGAACTGCAACGACCCTACATAAAAAAACTACAGTTGTCACAACTTTATAACAAATGTCATCCGGATACTTTTATCAAATACAATCTAACTTTTAATAGAAGATAATATCGACTAGAAAAAATTTCCCCAAACTAAAGCTTAACATCATTAAAAACCAAACAAGTGAAGAATAATCAAGTGAGTTCAAAATGTCAGATATAATTCAATTCTTTATCTTCGCAACTGCACTCTACTCAAAGAAAAGCAAGCAACACTTTAGTCTAGTTTAAAATATGCATAACTAAAATTTCAGTGCAATTTTGCATAAAAAGTTGAAACAAGTCTATTTTACAGTGTTCTTCACTATATGTCACTGCATATACAAAATTTCAACATATGAAATTGTCCAGTAATATTGATTAATATAGTTGGAAAATGAAACATTTGTGGGAGAAGCCAAAAGTGAACTTTTCATTTTTTTATTCTTTTCTCTTTCTTTTTTTTTGGGGGGGGGTAACATTTGCTATCTGGGAAAACATAGCTAGTTATCTTATTTTATTGCAAATTTCATATGCTTACATGTAGATCAATTATATCAATGAAGGGAAACCATTACTTAACACTACAAATTTATTGAATAAAATATAAGAGATAAAAAATTGGCAACAAACCCAGAGAATCAGGTCTAATTCCAATTAAAACTTGACATTTCAAAAAGAAGAATAAACCACAGAAGTCTTATGATTGAAATATGTTGAAACAGATTAAAAGAATAAGTAGAAAAAATCCTCAAATTGCACAGTTCCAAGTAACATAAAGAGACTAAAAAAAGTAAGTTACAAAATATACTTACGAATCTAACTAGAAGAACACATATGACCACAATCATAAATAGCAGAAAAATGAAGTACGCTTCAATATCATCATGATTCATATGAATATGTAAACTGCAGAATTTCATCTCATTGTGGACCTAACAAGGGATAGCATGCCCATGCTAAGACTTATAAGTTATGGAGAATGATCAACCTCCATGCCTTTTGTGTGTCTCCTATGATACCCACCCCCCCAAGTCCCTGGACTCGTCTGACTCTGTATGTGATACATATCAGCCAGGATTCAACTAGGATTTATATCTGCAATGGATATGGGACAGATACACATAGGATCTGACAGGATTGTACCAGATATGTCCAGTATGAAAACCAAGACGTATCCCAGGAACAAAGGAGAAATGAAAAAAAATGAAACCTCAGTGTATAAGTAAACTGAAGGGGAAAATACTATCTGTAAGTATATTATTTTTGTATAAGCATATTAAGGAGAAAAAGAAAAGAGAAAAAAAAGTGAAAAAAATGAAACCTCGGTATATAAGTAAACTTAAGGGGAAAATATAATCTTGAATTATATTATTTTTGTATGTATATTTAAAAAGATTTATTTCAGTACACACACATAGATATATATTTGATATGAGCTAACAGCTGAAACATAGAAAAAGCAATAAACATAGAAAAAGCAATGAACACAGAAGCAAACAAGAGCAGACACATACCCAAGAGACAACTATTTGCTGCGTGTACAACCTGTACACTCTATTATTCAAAATATGTATCAATCGAGTACATAAAAACAAAAATTGGTATGTACCTCCACAAGTGATATGAAAAGCTTTTATCACTTGGCCATTTTTCTGTATAAACTCATCCAAATAAGAAAAACAGGATTAGAATAAAGCCACAAAAGGAAAAGCAAAATGTTATTTTACAATATTTACAACCACTTTTAGAATTTTAGAATGTGTTTTCAATGCTCATCATTTCCTCCCTGGAGAGGAGAAATTGACCCCAAGGTCATAACCTTAAGATTTAATTAATTTTGCGGGATAAAAAATACATATACATATACATATATATATATATATATATATATATATATATATATATCTATATTAGTAATATACCCCAGGTAAATTACATTTGAATATTTACATGATTCAATGATGACTCTAAAAGTCAAAGGACTGTCAATTTTATAGGATATAAAGGGACATGACTATGTGAGGTGACAAAGCACTTTGTAATAATAATTAATAGTAATGATGAATCGCTCGGT
This sequence comes from Picea engelmannii, assembly GCA_009831015.1. NCBI lineage: Eukaryota > Viridiplantae > Streptophyta > Pinopsida > Pinales > Pinaceae > Picea > Picea engelmannii. The sequence goes on along the minus strand of ML784719.1, from coordinate 4,344 downwards.
CCATTATAAGTCACCCCACCCAAGATGCTTTGTCCTCAAAGCATACGAGGAGATAGATGAAAAGATCGCTGAAGCTCAAAATTGTACTAATGCATAGTAGATGCATTCATCGACCAAGATGAGCCTTAATTGGAGTTATTTGTTTACAAGAATTTGAAACAGAATTTTGTTCACTATGACTCTAACTATGTCTTCTAAAATAGCTTGATCTAAAAATTTTGATTCTTCAAAGTGTAAGCAAGTTGTCATTTGATTCAAAATAATGTTGATGTCTATATGTTTTTGTTGAGATTTGTACCTTGGGAGGTGTTCCCCATGTGCTTTTGACCTCCTTAGCACATGAGGGAAGGACATGACACTTTGTACCTTGTACTTTTGTCTATTTTCACTTTGGCTTTGGTTAAAGTGAAATTTGGTCACTTTTGGCATAAAGTGATTATTAATTCACAAAGGGGTGAATTTGGAGACATAAGTAGACTTAGGAAACTTAACCCAAAAGTGGGTTTATGATTTAGGGATGCATGGGGAGATCTCAAC
>ML784718.1:376818-427092 GCA_009831015.1 Picea engelmannii | reverse complement strand
CGATGGTGGTACAAATCCATTTGGCATGTTAATGTTCCAAGTAAGATCATGTGTTTTACTTGGTTATGTATGATGGACAATATTCTTATTGGAGTCAATTACCAACGTAGAGGATGCATCGAGCCTTCAATATGCATCTTATGTCTCAATGGCAAAGACTCAACTGATCATCTCTTTACTCACTGTGTTGTTTCTAAATAATTTGGAAAGAGGTCCTTTTGCAATTGATGATTCATGATGAGTGGGGAGAAAAGCGATTGGAAGATAATCTCCTTAAATGGTTCATTAAATATCCAAACTTAAGACATATTCCATTCATGGTTATTTGGGGTATTTGGAAATACTGAAATAAGAGGTTATTCGAGAATTGGGCTAGACAAGATTCATCCATAGGAAAAAAAATCTTCTTTCTATTCAAAAATTTCACGATGAGACAAAATCTGAGAGTCTAGATTATATCCTTAGTCTAGTTTATTTTGATGACTCACTAATTGGATTCTTTTATGGTGCAGCTACAAAAAATAGGTGTGGTGTTGGAATTTGTCTTAAATTGAGAAGTGACCACATATACCAAGAATATTTTGCTGGAGGAGAAGGGAGTAACATGAAAGATGAAATCCAAGTATTATGGGGAATGTTACATATGGCTTCAATTATTTCTTTGAGCAATTTGATGGTTGTTGGCGACTCCAAATCAACTATTGATTGGATAAAAGGTGAAACAAAACTAAATTTCTTATATCTTAGTCCCTGGCAAGAGAGGATCAGAAATATGCAAGACAAATTTGAAAGAATCAGCTCCATGCATGTTCACAGAAACTTCAACATTGTTGCTGATCAACTCTCCAAACAAGCCTTGAATTGCACTCTTAGGTGGTTTTTTATTGAGGAGCTGGTCGAAGGAGGAGTAGCTCACGTAGACAGGCTCCCTATGTTTTAGTTTCCCTAAGTTTTAAGTTCCATGTTGTACTTTTGGTCATAGTATTTAGGTCTTGACTATGCTTTGAAGGTATCAATGTACATAATGGACTAGAAGCCAAAAACTCCTAATGTACTAGTTTCTTTTTATGAGGAAGATTGTATTTAAGAACATATGGACTTTTCCTAAGTCTGTTTTGAGGAATATAGGGACAAAGAGCAATGCAAACATACTATGTAGTTTTGAAAGTTTCACTTGATTCTTAATATAATAGTAGTGAGACTTCCTTTTCCACATGAAAATAATAATAATATAAAATCAACTATTAAATATTTAATTATTTTTCATTTTTTTAATTAAAAATTAAAAAAACTATTTTAAAGAGGAATGTGGTGGATTTTCTATGTTGGATGAATTGACGACAACTCTTTCATGAGATTTGGAGGTGGTGTCAATCCTCTAAGTTGAAACTACATGGAAACAATGCTTTTATCAGGCTTTTCGGTATAGATTTAAGCATATCTATTGAGATTTTATGTGCTAAATGTCTCAAATGAGAGCCTAATTTCAATGCCTCAAGCCATATTCTATGACTTAATGTTTAATTTCCCTCTTTCAACTTACATATTATTTTGATCTCATATCACTCTCAACATATCACTCTCAACTAAGACATATAAATGTCAACCAAAGATTAATATATACCATGTATACTCTTGTTTCATATCTTTTATATTATTTTTAAATTTTTTCATGATATCTTTATATTATTTTTAAATTACAAAACAAAAAGGTGTTTCAAAATATTTTCATATAACAATAAAAAGTATACTCATTTACCTATCCCTATTTTTACATATCCTTTATTTTTACGAAATACCCCTTTTTATACCCCCAATACCTATAGATCCCCCTTACCCTACATCCCCCAATATCTACAATATATTAACTCTATTTTTCATTATTTAAAAATCCTCTTTACAAATGAACGTAATAAGATATTGGTCAATAAGGTGTAGCGCCATGACTTAGTCACAAATAAAAGTGAGAAAAAAATAATAACGATATCAATCTATAAAAAGATAAAATCAAAACATGCAAATTTCCATTTTGCCTTATTTTTTAATAAAAAAATTGGTTACTTTCTATATTTCATTATTTTTTGTAAATTAAATATTTATTCAATATATTCTCAAGGTTACAAGTTTAATATGAAAACATTTTTTTCTCTAGAAACCATAAGAAAATACACTACTATTTATGACAAATGACATTTAGAGGAGTCAAGATAGAAAATATAATCCTTGTTACTAAGATGTGTTGATATTTTCTATGTGAGATAATATTGTTACAATGATGAGTGTTCCATGTATAGAGAACACATGGTCATCATCCATGAAAGGATGTGTCCCATGGATAATCAATAACTATTAATTATTATCATTTATTTATTATATATATTCTTTAATAATCAATAATTATATTATTAATTATTAATATAAGAGAATATCTTTCCGATGTTGTCTAAACATCAACACTCCCTCTCAACGAGGGAGACATTTTGCCTAATGCCAAGATTGCCTCTAAAGTATACAAACTTTTCCCTAGACTCATGACACTTGTCTGCTAGTCTTTAAAGATGTCTCTCTCCTACTTGAACCGAGGAGAATTCCTTATGCAACTCTCCCTCTGATCCATTTGACTCTCTGAGATCAAGCTCACTCTGGGTCTACATGTGATAGCATCTATAATCTTGAGTCTTTATCATTCCTTGTCAAATCACCATGACTAGGACAAATACTAAACCAAGGTCATTCACCACAGGTACACCCTGTGAGTGAATGTTAGCCTGATGCTAACTGATGCATGTAAATCACCTCAAGCACCTTGAGTCCATATTATTCCTTGTCATGATCAAGGAAGGACTACACCTGGGCCCATTTACCACAAGTGCACCTTTATGATAAATGTATCATATCTCCCTTGGTATGTAGCCTAATCTAGGAGAAGGTCCGTCCGATGCTGAAACATCAACACTCCCTCTTATCTAGGGAGGTATCTTTCCATGATGTCTTCATCTAGTTGTCCATTGACTACTTTGTAATTAACTAGTAGAAAACAACTACTATCTAATGACACACATTCACTGTGAATGGTACACAACCACTGTAGTAGCACACAACTACTATCCAAAGACACACAATCTCTGTTAGTGGTACATAACCACCCTAGTAGCAAAAGGTATGTCACACATGGCACTCACATGTGGAATTATAGAGGGCACTCTATAAGTCAACTCCCCATAGTGTGTGAAGTCAAGGTCAAGTCCCTTGACATGTCCTCATGTACTCTCCACAATGGATGTGTCCTCATGTGCTCTCCATAAGGGACATTGGGATATAAGCCCAAACCCACTCTCGGATAAGTTTCCCACTTATCCCTTCTTAGATAAGTGTCCTCACAAATCAAATCAACTCAGTCATAGAGGATTCCAATCTAGAGAATGTCTGTCACACATGGCACTCCCATGTGGACTTCTAGAGACTACTCCATCTAGAAACACTAGGGTCAACTCTCCATAGTGTGTGACATCAAGGTCAAATCCCTTGACATGTCCTCATGTGCTCCCCACAAGGGATGTTGGGATATAATCCCAAAACCACCTATCCCTTCTCGGATAAGTGTCCACACATATAAACTCAAATCAGCCACAGAGGAGTACGATCTAGATAATGTCTCAGGAAGTTTCAAACATGAACACTCCCTCTCAGTGAGGGAGGAATTCTCTGTAATTCCAATTTTGTCGCAAAAGTACTCGAACTTCATCCTAGTTTCGTAAGAATATCAACAACCTGCTCATCTATAGGAAGGTATTGCACCAGTATTTCCTTCCTCTGCACCATGTCTCAGATGTAATGGTACTTGATCTGAATGTGTTTCAATTTGTCATGAAACATTGGATTCTATTCGAGTTTCACACAGCTCTGGTTGTCATAATGAATAATGATGGAATCCATCACATGTCCAAATAAATCGACAAGTATCTTGCGAAGCCACACTGCTTCGTAGACTTCCACACTCAATGCAATGTAATATGTTTATATGATGCTCAAAGCCACATAAGTATATTTCCTGCTACACCGGAAAACCATGGAAGATCCCAAAGTGAAGCAACACCCGTAGGTGCTCTTCCTATCCATCACACTTCCTTCCCAATCAAAGTCAGTATATTCGTTCAATTGCATGTCAATATTGTAAGTACATATCATACCATGTCCAACTATGCCTTACAGGTATCTCAACACATGCTTCACAACAATCTAGTATGTTTGTCTTAGCTGACTCATAAATTGGATAAGTGAACTCACTGCATAGAAAATATCTAGTCTAGTGTTAACCAGATACATCAATGATCCAATAAGCTATATGTACAGGGTCAGATCAATATCTTCGGAATCAGAAGAAGACACATGTAGTTTCTTCAGATTCGTCACCATTGGTGTATCCATGCGCTTACAGTTCATCATCCCAAACTTATTCAATATCTTAACTGTATACTTCCCCTGAATCAAGAAGATCTCATCTGTTCTCTGCCACACTTCTAGTCCCAAGAAGTAGTGCATCATACCAAGGTCCTTCATCTCAAACTCATAGGCAAACACATACTTTCATTCATCAATAAGGCTCTTTGTACTAGTGAGAAATAAATCATCAACGTAGAGGACCAAAATTAGAGACTTACCATTAAAAATCTTGTAGTACAGGTTGGGATCAACAACACTTTTGTTGAAACCCAAACTCATCAGGTATCCACCAATCCTCACATACCAAGTTTGAGGTGCCTACTTGAGTCCATACAGGGTCTTCTTCAACTTGCACACATGAGACTCCTTCTCATATATCACAAAACCATTTGGTTTCTCGATGTATATCTCTTCCTCAATCTCTCCATTGAGAAATTTTGTATTCACATCCATCTGATGTAGTCTTCAACCCATGGATGTTGCAAGGTAAATAATCGTCTAGATAGAAGTGTGTCAAGCAACAAGAGAAAATTTATCCTCATAATCTATTCCCTCCCCTTGAGAGAATCCTATATCAACAATTCTTGTTTTTTTCTTCTTGATGCTCCTATCAGTTGTGTGTTTGATATTATATATCCACTTGGAAGTCACTACAAAATTCCCCTCAGGTCTTAGAACAATATCCCACACATCATTCTTCATGATGGATTGATACTCCTCCATCATGGCATCTCTCCATACTGGATAACTAGTTGCCTCCTCATAACAAGAAGGCTCAGAATTAATGATTATGGCTCATAGATGTGACATAACATGAATATATATGAGGTATCTTTCTCTATCATAAGGTACCACGAGGAGATGCATGTCCTTCTAGCTCCTACAGATTCTGATGAGACCATGCAGGTCTCTTTCTAACTACTACAATATCTTTGGGAACATTAACTAGAGCTACAGGATCGACGAGATCAATTGGATCAATAGGCTCAACTAACTCCCTCTGAAATGATGGAGGGTGAGGGGGAGAAGGCACCATCTCTCCCTGTCTCTCACTATTAATCTCCATGTGATATCCTCTAGATCTCCTGAAGGATACCTCTTCCTCATAGGTAACATATCTCCTCACCTCAATCTGTCTTTGACCAGGGATGTAGATCTGGTATGCCTTCGAAGACTCACTGTACCCCACAAATGTACCATTTATGCCTGAAGGGTCTAGCTTGGTCCTTTTCTCCTTGGTACATGAATGTATACTGGACACCTAAATATCCTGAAGTGTCCAACATTGGGCTTCACTCATGAACTGTGTCCATATTAGACATCTCGTGGTTCCCTCCTAGAAAACATGTCAAACACATGTATAAAACATATTGAGGTTCCCTCATGGAACCAATCTCTTCTATAGGACATATCGGGGTTTCCTCGTGGAGCCAATGTCCCCCAATACATATTGAGGTTTCCTCGTGAACACAATGTCTTGGTTCCTTCATTTGACCATCTGAGGCATGTCAGTATGAATTCCACATTCCTCCATACTAGACCACATAGGACCCTCTGGGAATAATGTCTCACACTGCTACCTCAAACATCTCTTTTCAATAACTCACATATTTATGGGTGCCCTTCCCTTAATTCGTGATGCAATGGAGTTTAACCAAACTCGTCCTTTAGTTTGACATTGACACCATTGAAGATTAAAACTTGGGCAATATTAACCCTCCCTTTACTCACAGTGTAATGCAAAATTGTGTGCTCACCATAGTTTACCACATAAACATATGCACATGTCTGTAGTAATGCTTCCACAAAATTAGAATGCCCACTGCTCATAGAAGAATGGAGTGAAGTCAACCCTTCCTCATTGTTATGATGGACTGTATGCATTTCTTGTCCTCCCCGTGCTGCGAGCTCACAATGAGTGTGTCTACACGGTAAAAAACCATTGGGAACCCTACACACTTCTCGGGAATTCAAACTCATGAATTACATATCTTGAACATGGGCTTCGGCCAGATAGTGACAAGTCTTTCCAAATCTCCTATCCATCTCTCTTAGGACAATAGGAATTTAGAAATTTCAAATATAATTTGTGTTCGATGAATTCAGGGGAACTACAAATAAAGTTCTCCGTCAATTAGATGCTCACTATAGGCACTCAAAAATTACAAATATGGTTTCTGTTTGATTAACCTAGAGTAACTACAAATGGAGTTTGCCTTCAACTGGATTCTCTTGATAGCCAGTCAAAAATTACAAATATAGTTTGTGTTCCATCGAGCCAATGAAACTAGTAAAATTATATCGAGCCAACTGAATTACTAGAAAAGTTTGCTTTCTATTACATGATCATGATAGGAAATCATAATAAAAAATATGGCTTGTGATTGAACCACAGGAAAATAGGCATTTAATGCACCATGATGAAGTAGTAGCATTAAGTTTAAGGATAGCTATAATGACCCATCGTACAATGTTTAACCACCTCTTCAACCATGTTTTTCACTAGCACAACTTCATATCCATTCGTATCTTCTTGTAGTGTAATATTGTTGTCTGCCAATATCTTTCAATATCAGACGTGTGCTAAAAATGGAACTCGTGGTCTTACAATGGCCATGGGAAAGATATTCGTATATCTTTAATCCTTTTAGCAGAAGTTATATGTACCAACAACTTAAAACTATTTAATAGATGTGTAATCTCATATTAATCTCTACAATCTGATGTTTGTATCTCACGTTGAGGGTTGTACATTACCCACTAGGAAATATATAATCTTCTTTGGGCCCTCTCGTGAGGGATTCAAGCTCAGTCCCTCTCTGATACCATGTTGATCTTTTCTGTGTGAGATAATGTTATTACAATGATGAGTGTTTCATATATAGAGAACATATGGTGACCATCCATGAAAGGATGTGTCCCTTGGATAATCAATAACTATTTATTATTATCATTTACTTATTATATATATTCCTTAATAATCAATAATTATATTATTAATTATTAATTTGAGAGAATGTCTTCTCGATATTCTCCAAACATCAACAAGATGATGATAAACAAAAAAAACAAAAAAAAATTGCAATTGAGATAACTAAGCTATGAAAACATAACCATTAGATGGAGATGAACATGAAGATTTGTCAAACTCATTTGTGCACATTTCTATTAAGTGCATGCATAAACTAGGTGAGTCTTCACAATGAACCACTTAGGTGTCTTCTAAGTAATCCATTTCCAATTGTCACAACAAACTATAGATGAACCTTTTAGATCATATCATTGATGGGAAAATTGGTGATTTTTTCAACACCGTGTTTGAGAAACTATTTATCCCTTAATTTCCAAGTTGATATGTGTTAAACAAATATGACATATTTTTTTAACCAAACATGTACTAACTTAGTTTTACAATACAAGGATGACATAAGAAATATTTCACATTTACATAATAATTCAAGTGATGTCCTTATTGATGAAAAATTATTTTAATATATGGATTCAACTAGTATTTAAAAATATGGTGATAAGATTGTTAACCACACAATTGCATGTGAATAACAAGTTCAATTAAAAATAAATAAAAAATAGTAGCGCCGCAAGCTCAAATCCTTTATGGTTTGTTGAAGATAAAAAATATACGAGTTACAAGTGAAATATTGGGTGTTAAATCTATTAAACGCATAAAGTCACCAAAAATATACTAGAAAATATAGCCAAGTCATTTACTACATTTGGAACTTGGCACAAACATATGATATCAAGGTCTCTCATATAGATGGTATTTATTAGAGGCACTTTTTTCTTAATTAGCTATTTTTTTGGCCATTTTAAAAAATATATTCACTAATTAGATAAAAATTCACTTATTTTTTTACATAGACATGGTTAAATTGATAATATTTGCCTAAATTTACAAGTTTTAATCGTAAATTATATGTTTCTTTTTATTGAATATTCCTTTATATATCTACATGTATGATTATTCAAACTGAAATAGTCGCCTAGAATATTATACATAAGTACAATGTTTGAATACATAAAAATCACCTTCCTCATAGACTAATAACTTCAATAGTTGTTGTTTCTTGTGAAGCATTGAAAAGTCAAGTAGTGACAAAAACATTGAAATTATTACAAATTTATAAAAAAACGCTCAAATGTATAACACATTAATGGCTCGTCTAAGCCAAAATGGTGAACTTTCTTATTGGGTTTTTATTTCTAGAGTATCCCTATTGAGATCAACTTATAGAAGTTGTTCAAGAGGTTTTGGGAATCAAACTCTTGTTTTCTACTGATTGAGAATTATGCCATATGAAAATGAGTATCTCAAGGAAAGTATCGAGCTCGTTCAAAACATATATTAGAGACCACTCAAGACATGTTGTTTGAAGCATTTAAGAAAACAAATCCTAGTTTTCAAATTGAAATTAACTTATCACAGGTAACTGATAAGGCTCTCATTCAAACCCATAAATTCTAATTATAGTGAAATTCTTGAAAAGGAACCAATCATCTACTCCCAGAGTAGGGTGTAACTGTAACATAAGCTAACAATACAAAGGCATTATAGGAGGTTCATGTCCCATGAGAAATTCATATGTATTAAATAGAAATTTATTGACAAACTGTAGAAACCCATCTTCTACTTCTAAAACTGTTAAAACATAAATCCATTTTGTGACAGGGAATTCATTTCTAGCCTTGTCTTTCTTAATCAATCAGAGACCTTTATTTTCATTAAACTCATACTGAAAAAATAACACTAGAAAGAAAAAATAATATTGATATATAAATTAATTCAATCCTTCAAATGATGCTAATTGAAAATGAATAGCATGAGCAAGGAAGCTTGCATAGTCAAATTTGGACCCTTTTTCATTATATGTAATCTCATCCAAAATAACCAGAGTGACCTCATCGATTAAGGTGTCATCAAGATATCCAAGGATAAAAGGTATGATTGACACCATAAGTCGGGCTATGGGATAACATACTTATGTCTTTATCGGAAATTCATTGAAAGTGAATGAAGGATCAATGGTAAACTTTCATATATATGTATTCATTTTTTCCGTTGACCAACCTTCAACCTTTTTTAACAATTCAAGCTCTAAAATAGGAGAATCACCCAAATGTAAGTTTAGTATTTTAGCTATATTTTTAGGGGATATCAAAAAATATGCCTCAGGCCATTGGATGAATCAATATAATGAGTATCCACATTATAGAGTTTTGTGAAAGCCTGGACAAGGTCGAGGTCACTATAAACTCGAGGGATGAGAGTTTCAAAGAGAATACTTTTATAAAGCCAAGAGTGCTCAAAGTGTTTTGTATGCCCTTGGTTAATAAACGTTTTGACTTGAATAGAAGAGTCAGGGCTCATTTCAGTATCATAAACATCAGAAAAAACGTCACTAATGACTTGGATATTGTCTCCTACTAATTTCTATGAAATCTTTTTTTCTTTCTAGATGACATAATGTTCTTTCCTTTACTGTATAAGATTTAAAATAAAAAAACACAAATGGGTTTTGATTTATTACCTTTCCCTGGTAAAGGAGAGCATGAAATTGAAATAGTAGCAGAGCTCCCCTCACGGACTCTTCCAAGTGAAGAATAACCTAATATACCACCTTTTACGTAATTAGTATAGTTTTAACAATCAACACATGTGGAATTAATGTAATTAAAGGTGGGAACATGCGATCTTTCAATCAATGATTTTTAATATGACATAAAAAGTAAGTGGAATCCACATGTCATTGAATAATTTGTTTGGACATTTCAAAATCCTTTAAATTTTGTATAAGCTAAATCCTGAAAATATCTAGCACTGTTAGATTAAACTTTGCACAATCATTACATTTTTCGGGTGTGTAAGTACTCGTTAACTAGTGATTAAGTTGAGTCCCAAATTTAACTAGGGTTGTTAATCTTGACGGTGTTAGAACCTTCATATATTTTGGGTACTGAATGATTTATTAAATAGTGAGTAACTTCATTCTGAAAATGATTAGGAATCAAAAATATTATTAATTTAAGATCATTAGATATTTCAGGTATAAAATATGTGATTGTCGTTATTGTAACTTGATACACGAGAGTCAATCCTGATCGCCCTCTTGTATTTTGATGGATTTCTAGATCTAGGTTCAATCAATCCATGGAAGTAACATTTAAAATTAAAAATTCAAAAGGATGAATTAATGAACCGAACTAAGAAATTTTTGGAGAAAAACTTAAATCCTTTCCTAAAGGAATGCACATCATATTTAGTTACAACAATGACCTTTGTGGGAAACGTATTGTGAGAAACATGTCGTAGATGATTCTACAATTTTTCGGCCATAACCCACTTGGGAAAAAATTATTTATGCCCTCAAGGAGAAATACTATCATGTTGGAAATTATGATGACCAATACATGATATGGACAACTTTGCATCAAGAGAGAGACTAGATGGTGTTGGAGTACACTAACATCTTCCATACATTGCACACAAATTTAGGTATTAAAGAATCCATGTGACACTCCGTATTGAAGTACCACAATGGCCTACATAGGTACATCCAAACAAATATGGATTTTCTAGAAATCTCCTCACTGGGAGTCGCTTACCAATGTGTTGTTAGTATCGAGAAACATTTTGAGAAAAATAATAAGTGGGATTTATGTTCCGCAAACCCATCACAATAAAAACATGGTAATGGTGGCCCTAAATCCTAGAGAAAAGGGCATAGCAAGGATTACCACTGCCACGACAACCAGTTTAATCCAGAAGAAAACATGGGTAATGGGAAGTTGAAGAAGGATATTGGAAAGTGGTGTGAGTTCCAGAAAATACCCTGAGACAACACTGATGAATGTCACTCCAAACAGTCATTATTGGCTGATATGAAAGCCTCATAGTCAAATGTTGACTTAGACTTTGATTCAGAACCATATAAGAGAAAACAAATCATTGACATAGAACCTAGTGTCACCATCACTACAACAGAAAATTGTCCACACGAACCATAGGAGACTAAAGAAGGGAAGTTCATCTTCCACTCATAGATGTAGGTGAAGGAGAGCCCTCTCCATTTCACTGTTGACAATGATATCCAGAAGAACCTAATATCATCATATTTTGTCAAGGGGTTGAACCTAACAACCATGCCACATCCTCATCCATACATCATTGGTTGGCTCAACCAAGGATGATATATTTTCTTCAACCAACAATGCCACCTACACTATGACATCAAACCATTCAAGGATGAGGTATTATGTGATGTTTCCACCCTTGAATTTTGTGATGTTATTTTAGGACAACCATACATATGGAAGCATCATGTTGTTTATGAATCTAGGATTTGTAGTGAGATTATTAATTTTGGAGGTAAAATCTACAAGGTACTCGAGGCAGTCTCAAATACTATGATTTCTTTAATCTCCATGAAGCAGTGCACAAAGGTGGTCTCTCAGGCTGAGTGATTTTTCCTCTTTATGCTCCAGTCGGAAGGTGAATGAAAGGTCACTCCAATTTCCAAAACCTATGCACAAGGTCTCTATACACATTAGCAGTAGGTGGACAAGATAGTACAAGAGCACAAAGACATATTTTCCTCACCTAATGGGTTGCCTTTGCAATATTAGGTAAAGAACTCAATTGATTTGACATATGTTGCTCCTTTTCCTAACGACCCTGTACACATGTGTTATGTTATGGAGAATGAAAAAATCAAATGCTAGATTCAAGAACTAATTATGAAGGGCCACATCAGACCAAGTTCCTCACCTTGAGGGAGCCCAATTGTTCTGGTATAGAAGAAGGATGGGACATGGAGAATTTTTATTGACTACAGAGACTTGAAGAAAATATCAGTCAAGGACTAGTACCCAATCCCTCAGATTGATGATCTTCTTGATGAGCTCAAGGGAACCAAATTTTTTAGTACAATTGATCTGAAGTCATGCTACCACTAGGTGTTGATTGGGAAAAATGATCTATGGAATACAACCTTCAAGTCTAAAGAAGGTATATTTGAGTGGTTGGTCATTCCTTTTGGATTAAATAATTCCCCAACCACATTCATGCGAATTATGGATGCTATATTGTGGCCATTCACAAAATCCATTGTGGTCATATATTTGGACAACATTCTCATCTTTAGAAAAACCTAGGAGGAACATCTAAAGAAAATTTAATAGGTCTTGGGAACCATGCAACAACAAAATCTATGTGAGAATTTGGAGCAATGTTCTTTCAACATGCATATAATACACTATTTGGGATACATCATGGATGAGTAGGGTGCGCATGTGGATCCATCCAAGATCCAAATCGTCCATGATTGGTCAGCCCTGAAGATAATAACCAAGCTCTGTGGCTTCTTTTTCCTTGCCAACTTCTACCACGGTTTTGTATTGGGGTTCTGTCATATAACTTGGACCCTAAGCTAGGTGACCAAGGGTGGAGTGAAGGCCAATTGTTTTTGGGCCATGTCCCAACAAAACAAGTTCGAGGATTTAAAATTCTTCATCTGCTTAGAACCAGTCCTTATTCTTTTAGACCTACAACATCCAGTTGAGATTGAGATAGATTCCTCATATTATGTTATTGGTGTAGTCCTCACTCAACATGGGGATCTGGTGGAATATCATAGTGAAAAACTATCTGATTTTGTTCATAGATACCCCACCTATGATGAAAATATGTGATACAGTACACAAACATGTCGACAGTGAAAACATTACATTCTTGGGAAGGAAATGATCATCCATAGTAATCATAGGAATCTTCATTCATGCAGACATAGGGAAAGTTATAGAATGACCACCATCAGAAGGGGTCCAAGTACCTACAACAATTCCACTTGACCATTAAGTACAATAAGGGAAAAACCAACCATGTTGCAACATGTTGCAGTCAATCCCCCATTGTGGTGCCAACCATAGTTCTTAACTCCTTTGGGCATGCGACATCCAAGTGACCACAATTATACAATAGTAACTCTCAATTTATTGTTACCTATTAGACATTGACCACAGGAAAACTAGTTCCATACTTACATATGCAGGATAGAATGATATTCCATTTGATCCATCTATATTTTCCTTCAAGTGAGTGTAAAAAGATGATTTTGGAAGATCATTACAATCAATTGGAAGGAGACTTTGTTATGGACAAAACAGTGGCATTAATGTAAAAAACAATTATTAGTCGAAGCTTCGACAAGATTTCCACAAGTACATCAGATATTGTAATTCTTGTGCCATTTCCAAACCCGCCATCAAGAAATTGGGGCTATACACCCCTCTACCTACTCCAGATACGCCTTGCGAGTCCATCTCCATGGATTACATGTTTGTTCTTATTTAAAGAAAGAATGGGAATGATTCTATCTTCATGGTAGTTGATCAATTCTTTAAGATGGAAATATTGGCACCATGCAAGAAGAGCGTCATAGTCAAGGCCATTGCTAATATATTCTTTGAATGTGTTTGGGTTCATTATGGGTTCCCACATACCATTATTTCAGATCCCGATAGTAAGTTATTGAGTACTTTATGGTCCATCCTATGGTCTATGATGGAAACCAAGCTGACGAAATCCAGTACCTTCAACCCACAGATTGATGGAAAACATAGGTAGTCCACAAGATGATTGTCCATATCCTGAGGATGTAAAATTCCAAACATCCATGTACATGGGATGAGATCATTCCTTATGCTCAACATAGCTACAACAGATCCCTCCACATCTCTATTGGCCACAAGCGTTTTTAGGTGTGCTTAGGGTTCCAGCCATTGGCCCCCATTGACATAGCTCTACCCATTGTAGTTGCATAGGAAGAGTCCTCCCATGTTCAAACTGAGGTTGATCGAGAAACCAAATTTTTTGAGTGAATCCAGCACATCCAACAACAAGTTCATGATATTCTCTAGAAAGCCAATTCCAAGTACAAGCAACTCCACGATCAACATTGGGTACCACATAAGTTTCAGGTGGGATATAAGGTGTGGTTTCCTTTGAGGAGAGAGCACATCACATGATTCCATCAGAAGATATTCCCACTATGATATGGGCCTTACACCATCACCAAGGCTATGAGTGAGAATTATTTTTAATTAAGTATTCCCCTTTTCCTTGGATTTCACTCGGTATTAAATGTGGAATTTCTTTGACCATATTTTCCACCTCTTCTAGACACTTCAGATGCGTTTGAGCACTCGTCCCTTTCATAAATAAATCATAACTGCATTGAAAATAAAACAATTTATTGGATCATGGACATAAAGATGAAGGGTTCCCACCATCATAACATCCAACTCTATCAGGTTGTCAAAGAAGGGTAACTTCTTCACCAGGGCAAGCGACTCACTAGGAGTTAGATTTAACAGAAATTTCCCCATATGATAGAGGAACTTGAAACAATAGGGACCATTTATTTCCAAGGGGGGAGGAATGATCCAGGTGGATACTAGTGGCCACCCACCTTTTCCACTAATTCAAAATGGTTCCACATCTTGGTAGTTTTTCTGGTCCCAAACTTCTCGGGTTGTTTTGAGGCCCTAAATGACACTTTTTGGGCATAGAAATGGCTACAATATAACTAAAGGAAGATGGTAGGATAATGTGTACTCCTTGTTTATACCTTTCTTATAGGGTATTGAGTTCCCCAAATGGAGATTGTATGCAAACGTTGTGCCCCCGGGAAGTTGATGTATCGACTAACCGCATTAAGCCCATAAACCTTTTGGCATTTCATTTTATAGGGTTAGGGTTTTGGAAGTTTAGGTTTTTATCATTGATTCTTTATGTTAAAAGGTATCTTCAGTATCTTTGTAATCATCTTCTTGAAAATGATCATAGCCATCACATCTCTCTCTTCAGAGATAAGCTACCATCATTCTAGCTAGCTTGTGTGCTTTTCATTTTACAATCTTTTGTATTCCAGACAATCGTTAATATAATCCAAGTTTAGATGTATCACTTTGTTTATTTCAATATATTTGTGTATTTCCATGTTATATATATTCCTTTTTTAAATTCTCAATATAATACGGATTAGGAAGAAACAAAAACTCCAAACATATCTACAAATTGTGGGCAATTTTTCTCTAAGTAATTAACCATGTGAGCTCTACAAAAAATATCCATTGCAAAATATTCGAGATCTAAATTAGAATTAGAAGGAGGAGCTTCATGGTTTTTTTTTTTTGGTAAATAATGGATTAAATGGATTCTTAGGTAAATTACCATCCCTAGAAACCTTATTTAAATAAATTACTTCATTTTAAAGTTTCTTTATAATTCTTTTTGGGATTTCCATATTAGTAGAATCCTTTTTTTTTATTTTTATTTTAGTGTTTTTTTAACAAGAATGGTTATTGTTTGTATTAAATAAAAAGACAGGGGTTGTGGCCATACCATCCATCCTTTTAATAAAAACAACAATAGATGATATGGATCAAAATTTCATCATAAGATATTGTATTTTTTGCTAGCTATTCCCTATTTGGCCTTATTTTCAAAATTGTAGAAGTACTATTTAGTATTCGATTTGTACAAATCCTTACATACTATCCCAATAAAAAAATTCTTTTAAAAAACATATGAATGTTGGAGAAATTTCCATTTTCGACACACTAGTTCAGTGGGAGTTAACTAACTAGTTCTATTTTAGATTTTCTATTTAGACCATCATTATTGTGGATGCATGCATTCCTAAGGTAAGCTAATTGTTTGATTTATTTTCTTAATTATAGAATGTTATTTAGTATATGTGAGTGTTTTCCACTCATTCATTGTATCATATTGATCATCATATGTATCAATGATCATCATTGATTGGATCATTGGAGTAGTGTGAATATATTTTCTCATTCTTCTATATTGAATCTCTCGTATTTTCTTGATAAGCTTTGTTTGTACTTGATTTAGCTAGGTCTCTTGTGTAGGTTTCAATGAATCACTGACATGGTATTAGAGCTAAGCTACTTGGAGTAAGCTAGACAAGCCAAAGAATAAGGAAAATCAAAGTTTCGGCGAGCATAATCCATATAAAATACAAAGGTATTTCTCCCAAAATATTAACTTTATGAGGAAACGACTCAAGTGAGAAGTAAATTGACCCATTTTTCAAGTGGGTTTTCAACCATTTGATGAAATACCTAACTGTTTGCGCAAGAAATAAGTCGAAAGATCACCTCCTGAAACTGATACAAATTTTTCATTTAAAGTGCCCCTTTTTGCAGTGATTTCTCTTAAAATATTAAATTTCTAAGGAAACAACTAGCGTGATATGTAAATAGACCCATTATGTAAGCTTTTTTTCAACCATTTAGTCAAACTCCTCACCATTTTCTCAGAAAAGAAGCCGAAATATCGCCTCCTGAAACTAATCTGGATTTTCCATTTGATGTGCCCTTTCTACAGTGATTTCTCAATTTTTTCACTTGTAGATTGAGGGTAAATTTTAGGGGTTGCCAGAGACATTGGAAGAGATGGATACGACACCTATTCTACAGTAAAACTTGGTGGTAATCCTCACACAATACAATTATTTTGATTGGAATCCCAAGGATGAATTACAACTCAGAAGAAGAGGACTATACAATTTGATGATGGGGACAAAAACCAAATCTACATCAAATTGAAAAGACCAGATGGGAGAAACGAAAGTATGAGTCCAAAATACTTCTTCTTTCATTGATTTCAATGGAGTTATGGTTTCATTTTTCCACATGAAAGACTCCAAATGTGATCTGGGCCACCTTGGAAAATCTCTTTGGTAAGCAAGATCAGATGAGAGGTCATATGCTTGAGGTAGAGTTGAATACCTTGGATCCTAAAAGTTTTGATAATTTGCAGGATTTATTTACCAAGTTTAAATATTTGATAGTTATATTGGCATCTTGTGGTATTGATATTTCTACAAAAGTATACCAACTTATTCTAACAATCTTGGCTAAGCTAGGACTAGAATATGTTGTCTATGTCTCCACTTTCCATTCTGATAGATATCTCTTAGGAACAAAGTGGAATATTCCTACCATGGATCAATTCATTGATTCTATCACACATGAGAAGCAAAAATCCATTCATATGGGTCTAATCAAGGATCCCAAAGCACATGCATTCACCATGCATGATGGAAAAGTATCATCCAAATTGAGCAAAAAGGAGAAACATAACAAGAAAGAGGGATATTGCAAACCCTTCAAGGATTCTTCAGGTTCTAAAGAGAAGAAGAAGGGAAATCAATGCACTTAATGCAATTAACCAAATCATGAAGAATCCATGTGTATGAAGAAGCAAATAGATCTTATGGAACAGTTACTTCTGCAAAACAACCTTGGAAACTTCATTGCAAAAGGAGTCAAGAAACAAAAGGAAGAAGATCCTTCTCCTAAGAAAGATAATCATCATTATCTTATTGCAATTAATTCCTCATTTGATTCATGGATTATAGATTCTGGTGCATCACATCATTTGGCAATGAAAGAGGAAGTTTTTACTTCTTTGATTTCAATCTCAAAACCCCCTATTCTCATGGGGGATGATACTCCAATAGCATTAGCTGGAGAGGGGAGAGTGGAACTCCATAATGGAATTTTTGAGAATGTTTTACATGTTCCAAAGCTTTCTATGAATATTCTCTTAGTTAATCAGATCACTCAGAAAGGTAAAAAGGTTGAATTTACATCAGATTCAGTTTTTGTAGTTGATATGTGCGACAATGCCATTATTTCAATTGGTATAGTGGATCACAAGTCAATAATGTATAAATTCACTAAGTTTGTTGACAATGACTCTTCTTTTCTACTTACACATAAGGAGAATACTTTGCATGCACCTCTAGTGCAACATGCATATACTCTTGTGCTTCCATTAGTTCTAGACATCAGATATGATTCCATACACTCAGATACTGTACATGGAAATGAGTAGGTAGTACATATAGATAAGAATCCAACACCGAAGATTTAGCAAATGCCCAAAAGGGCACAATCTACACTTCAGGAAGTAGGTGTTCTTGCAAGGAATCTATTAGATTTAAGGAGGAATCGATCTCAGCAAGAGGACCCTTCTCATGTACTTTCAAATTATGAACCATCAATGCCCCTGCATTGCTATATGGTTCAATATTCAGATCAAAATACCTACAATAAGGTTGTGGGAAATCCATTATGGAAAGTAGCCATGCACAAGGAGTATTACTCACTCCTAGCGAATCATGTACTAGGGATCTGGTTCCACTTCCACTAGAAAGGAATATTTTTAGGTGCAGATGGGTCCATATGATCAAGAGGTACAAGGATAGACATGTTGTCAAAGAGCTTCATCATATCCATAAATATTTCTACATATTCACGAAGACTTTCAGTGAGAATAAGTTTCGGACTTTGTGAGATCATCTTGATGTGAAGAACAAAGTTTCCTAACATCTACCTTTTCTTCTTTTGATGCATTTTCTTTTGAGGGGGGTGGGGGGGTGGGGGGGTTGTTCCCACATGATTTTACCTCTTTCCTCATTTTTATTCAGTGTTCATTAGTTTCATTATACATGAGTACATAGTATGGCCTACTTTCCGGGACTCACTTTTACTCCATAGTGATGTTAAAGGAGGGTGTTGGAAAAAATTATATTTCCAACACACTAGTTCAGTGGGAGTTAACTAACTAGTTCTATTTTCGAATTTATATTTAGACCATCACTATTGTGCATGCATGTATTCATAAGGAAAGCTAATTGTTTGATTGTTTTTCTTAATTGTGGAATGTTCTTTAGTATATATGAGTGTATCCCACTATTTCATTGTATCATATTGATCATCGTATGTATCAATGATCATCATTTATTAGCTCATTGGAGTAGTGTGAATACATTTTCTCATTCTTCCATATTGAATCTCTCGTCCTTTATTGATAATCTTTGTTTGTACTTTCTTTATCTAGGTCTCTTATGCATGTTTCAATGACACATTGAGAAAGAAAACATTTAAAAATTTAAACATGTTTTTTACAATGCCTATAGTGGGAAATCTTCATTCTTACAGTAGAAAAGGATGAAATGGTGGGGGTTTCCTTCTTTTATTTCTAAGAGTGCTACTCCAAAATGTCTTCTTCCAATGATTTACTCTAATCATGTTAAAAATATCCCATTGAAACTATTGGAAAGGGAGAATGGTGCAATTATGTAAACCTAGGAGATTTCTCTAATTCTAGATGCTTGACGTTCTCTTACAACTCCTTAATAATTTTGTCTTTCTTTATGAGATTCTTCTTATAAAATTCCACCTCTACATCCATAAGAACTATTTTTCTCTTATATTTCTCCATTTTGGATTTCATGTTTTCTATCTTCCTCCTTTCAAATTTCATACCTTTTTCATATTGTATCTTTGGGGCCGTTTTGAGGCCCTAAATGACAATTTTTTGGCATAGAAATGCCTAGAATGTAACCAAAGAAATATGGTAGGAGAATGTGTACTCCTTGGCTAGACCTTTTTGATGGGGTACTAAGCACCCCAAATGGATATTGTATGAAAAATTTGTGCCCCCCGAGAAGTTGTCATATCAACTAACCACTTGAGGGTCTTCGATGCTATAGGAATCCAGGTTATAGAAGTTATAAAATGCTTCGATTCTCCCTGAGTTAAATTCCCAAAGTGGTCAATGTCATATGACCCTAACCAATGACTGAGTTTTCACCTGCGCCTCCTATCAGATCAGACAGCCGGTGGGATTTCACGACTTCATCATTTTTCATGATTCTACCCTGTCTCCCATAATCTCCAAAGCATTGAAGTTTTGAAGTCCCCATATCCTTCTTAGATTCGATCGACGACTAATGATCCTCTAGGTCAATCTGGCGGTTGGGATTTAATCCCACCAGCCCCTAGTTTCACTTCTATCCGATGGTCCTCATTCAGCCGAATTTTGATCTAACGATCCATAACTCTCTGATTCAAAGGTTGTGATTTCTCCTGAATTTCAATAGGGAACGATCAAGATTCTACAATCCTTTACAAAGGATCTCGGTCTTGCATGACACTCTGGCTTCTGCATGATATCTGCAACGTTATCACTCTTGAGCTTTAAGATCTCGAATAAATATTCTTTCTTAACCATAATACCCTATCCAACAGTTTCATCCCATACCAGTTCATTGTTTCAACCAGGAGCTCTAATACCAATCTGTAACATACCCAACAACCCATAGGATGGGCATGCTATGTCAAAACTCGCTTTTGAACTAATTTTGAATTCTGATAAATTTTTAATTTAATAAAGAGTCATGAATAGTCACATGCAGATTTCAAGATTCATAATACAACATAAAGAAATGAGACATATGTCATGCATAGCAATAACCAACAAGAATTCATATCATAGATATGAATTTCATAGATAAATAAATACACAACATAAATAATTATACAGGTAAATGAAACCATGATAGAGAGAACCTATATTTAATGAAACAAATCACCAACTAGCTGCAGGCGAAGGACGTTCCACCCAACAGTAGACACTGTTGTTTCAAGTATCAACAATAATTTCACCCTCGAGCCATGACTATGAATTAACAAGTACAGTTCTAGAGTTTCACTCAACTTCCAAAACCAGTTAACACTCAAGATATCATAGGCTTCTCAACACACACATCAATACAAAGTACATCAACTGTCTTCTAACCATCCTGCACAGCCCAAGAGAAAGGACCCCCTTCTCTACCATGTAGTCCCCCAGGTTGTCCACCTCCTTCTAGGGCTCCAGTGCATCTGGTCAAGAATATCCATGTTGGGACTCTCAGGATTCATAACTGTGGGAAAAAATTAATGCATGCCAATGCATCTCAAACATGCAGGCATTAATTCATGGTTGGAATACACCAATAGTCATTACTTCCAACCAAACCATGGCTCCTCTCCATAATTCTTTTTTCTTTCACAAGCCAAGATCAAAATGAATCAAGAATGAAGATTGGGTGAAAGAATGAATGGAGAGGTAACATAATGAACAATGTGAACAATGAAAAATGAACAATGAGTGAGTGAGTGAGTGAGTGAATGAGTGAATGAGTGAACCCACAAACAAACCAAATATGGGTTTATATAATTCTTGGAATTAAATAACCACATGGCCTTCCCTCAAGAAGCTCATGTAACATATATTCTCCATTAAAACAAAAAAGGGGAAACAAAAATATAAAATAAACAATTATCCCTTCTAGCCCCCTCTCTTGTGGAATCATAGCCCCCTATAAATCTTGTCCTTATCCATCTAGAAGCCAATGATGTATTTATTATTAATAATGATACAAAAATTACATTTCCTAAGCACACTAGCCTCTTTTAATTGTTTGGTTACTTTGGCCTTTCATAAATTAACAAAATGCATTTTTTAATATGGGGCTCAAAACTGGGGTATTAAACAAATTGTTTTTGTCATGACCTGTGGATCCATAGAATATTCAAAGGATTCTACCTGAATTGTTTCTAAAGACTCCACCAAAACTAGATGGACCTAGATTACCTTTTGAAGCCCCGTCAAAATTGAGTTTGATGAAGCTTGGAGGAGGACTACTCCAAAGGTGAGGACTAGAGGGAGGCTTGGTATTTTGAGCGGTGGAGCCCTCGTGAGGAGAAAATGAGATGCCCCATATATGTAATATTTTAGACTAATTTTGAGATGCTTTGAAGTCCTATTCAGTCCATGGGTGGAGATGAATCATTTCTAGAAGTTTTTTTCAGTAAGTCGTCCAAAGAAGATCTTCGGAGGATGAAGTGTTTTCAAATATTCAATGATTATGTTCTTTCCAAACATTCCAAACAATCAAACCTAGGATGAATTTCCAAAATAAATTGAGAGTAGGATTGTGGTAAGGATCATCAGCCCAGGTTTTTAGAGTTTGGACTATATATCCACGAACTTGATCAGATCTTCTGCATAAGATGACTATGTTGTCCCAGAGTCGACTAGAGGTGGGGTAGTTGTCTAGGAGGTGATTGATGGTTTCCTCATGGATTAGACAAAGGGTGAAGTGACAAGGACCAAAAAGCCTATTTTAAGAATATTTTCCCATGTTAAGAAACACATGTGTAGAGCCAACGAGAGGAAGATCAAAATCTTAGGCCATGTTCGCAGATTTCAAAGTTTGGACCAATAAGGATCCACTGATTCTAGCGGAGTAGGAATGAGGAGGTAATAGGCTTATTTAACTGTGAATATTCCTTTTTGTAAATGTGTTTAAACTGCATAGAATAGATCTAGCTAAACAATAATACACACATTTGCAGAGAGAATTGGAGAAAGAAGAATGAGAGAAAGAATGGAAGAATTCTCATTAACCATTGTGAATAATGAATAATTTACACATGATATACTCTATATAACTCAATGAGTTCGAATTGAGGTGAACCAATGTGCCATAGTGGTGGTATAGAGTGATATGGACACACATCAACAGTTACGGGAGTGAACTGCCACCTATTCTAGTCTCTCAGGCAGTTACGGGAGTGAACTGCCACATAGTTGAGTTAACTAGTCAACTAGTCTTTAGTTAACTAACTGAACAGAGAGTAGTGAGGAGTTAACTTAGGGAATAAAGGCTAATGCACCACTCTGGTGATGATAACAAGAAAGGTAGAATTTTCATGGTGATGATCCCAATGTTGCATAGTGATGATCCCAATGCAACATCTAAACTCAACTCAACTAGTCAAACTGAAGTGTCAACTGAAAGAGAATATTCTCTAGGTGGAATATTCTCCCCTAAAATATAGGACACTGGATAATTACTAATAAACAAGGAATAACCTTAGGAAAAATAAATACTAGGTGTGTGTGAAGTAACTCCAACACCCCCCCTGAACATCACTATGGTGAAAATAAAGATTGGGTCCCAACAACAAGGCCATGTTAGGTGCCCAAGTACAAATGATACACTGAAAATAAAGTGAGGAAAGAGGGAAAACCTCATGGGAACCCCCCCGCCCCTCCAGGTACAATTTATGTAAAAATAAGAACTACAGTTGCTAGGAAACTGTGTCCTTCACTCCAAGATGACCTCACATATAATGAAATTTCTGCTCAGTGAAGGTCTTGGTGAAAATGTCTTCCGTCTGTTATGATGAAGGACAAAAATGTAAGTCGATGATCCCCTCATGTACTAAGTATTGGATGTCATGCATGTGGATCTTTATGTGCTTCATCCGCTGCCTCTGAACTGGATCTCTGCAGAACTTCAGAGTGCTTTGGTTGTCACACCAGATGACGATCGACAGATGAAACTGAATGCCCAACTCAGTGAGAAAATGTTGTAGCCACATAGCCTAAATGGTTATGTTAACTACCCCTCTATAATATGCCTTGACTGAAGATAGATAAATGACATATTGCTTCTTTCTCAACCAACAAATAGGCCTCAAACCAAGATTCAGTGAGTAACCAAATCTAGACTTGCGATCAATGCTATCGCAAGACCAGTCGGAATCAGTAAATCCAATGAGATCTAATGTACAGTATTCTGCATAATGAATCCCAAAGGTGATGGTGCCCTATACGTATCGAAGGATACACTTTGCAGCTTTCCAATGTATCTCATGCAACTCTTGCATGAACCTGGAAACTACGCCAACTGCATATGAGAGGTATGGTCTGGAATGTGTGAGATACAAAAAGCTCCCCACTAGCTGTCTGTACATTGTGATGTCAACTAGTGGAGTCTCTCCACCATCCTCAAGTTTTACTCCTCATAGGAAAGTATTCAGAGCAGACTTGTAGTTTGTCATGTGAAATCTCTCAAGGAGATCATGTGCATACTTGGCTTGAGACAGTTTGATGCTTGATGCATCCTGACTGATCTCAATTCCAAGGAAGAAGTGTAGTGGACCCATGTCCATCATCATAAACCTGTCATGAAGAATCCTCTTGAATGCAACAATCACTGAAGTCGAGCAACTGGTGATCAACAAATCATCGACATACAAAACTAAAAGTAGAAGTGAATCAGTCGTCCCGATAATGTATACATTCGGGTCTAATTTACAATGTACAAAGTTTTGTGACAACAGGTAGGAGTCCATCTTGGCATACCATGCCCTTGGAGCCTTCTTGAGGCCATAAAGTGACTTCTTTAGTCGAAAGACCAAACATGAGTCCTGCATAAATCGCTAGGGATGCTCCATGTAGATCAAATCAGAGAGATCACCATGAAGAAATGCATTCTTCACGTCCATATGATGGACTTCCCATCCCTTGGATGCCGCAATGGCAAGTGCCAATCGTATGGAATTCATCTTCGCTACTAGAGGGAAGGTCTCATCATAGTCAATACCATGAACTTGCTGAAAGCCTTTGGTGACAAGCCTGGCTTTGTATCTGTTGATTTGTCCATCCACTATGCTCTTGGTCCTGTAGACCCATCTGCATCTGACAATTTTCCTCCTAGAAGGAACGGGAACCAGATCCCAAGTCTGGTTCTCGAGGAGGGAGTTGTACGCCTCTTGCATGGTTGTTGTGCTTCTTATATGATTAGTATAATGTACTCATTAATTATCAATGAGGGATTCATAATCAACAGATTTACAAGACACCAATAAGAGAGGTAATTCTAATGTCACGAGTATAGAAATAATCTAGATTAAGAAGCAAATTGAAACACACTTTGGTTGTCTTTCATAGAGAAGCTATCTACTCCATTGGGGCACATGCAAATATGAGATGGAGTTCTTCGAAAGATCAAATTTGTTATCTGAACCAGAAAGCTAACTATGAAATCACACTTCTGAAAGGGAAATCACACATCAATCATCAAGACATAGCATAGGTTATTCAATAGCCAATATATTGAATAGGTTGTGGTTCACAATATTCTATTGTGAACTTCACTAGTTCCTTTCCAAATATGTTTGACTACTGCTGCCAACATCCATGTCCATTAGGCAGAATCAAATTCATAAGAACATAAATAGAGAATATGAAAAAGTAGAGTAAATAAAGATCTTATAAGCAATCATGTAATTGAAATCCTAAACTAAACTATACTTCTATTATCTGAAAGAATCAAAGCTTCAACTAATCTAACAGTTATACTATTGAAATCAAATGCTAACACTAATCTATAAGGATGATAACCTTTGTTGTGTGGTGGGCCCTTTCTTCTTCAACAGGTCAGCGACTGGAGTCTACAGTAAGTTGACCTTCAATCCACACATCACTCTTACTCAAAACCTCAAAACATGAAACTATACTAACAACTCAACTCACATTCATAAATGATCAAGACATGGAAATAAATGAAATCCTTCTATTAAACTTAAACTCAAGATATGTTCTACAATATGAAACGCTGCTTCACATGCTATGTTATGCTATCTCTCTACTACTTCCACCACCCTTTCCATGACTGTTTAAACAGTCTTAGTCATGAAACAAAAGGAGGTGAAATCTTTATCAGATCATCAATTGTCAAATTTATATATTCGGTTACATATTTTAAGCTTCATCCTCATGACACGAAGTGTATGAGGATGAAGAAATAAACAAACTGGCTTAACATAGTATTTCTAGAACTTTGATGATTTCATAAACACTCAACAATTATCTTGGGCACGATCTCTAGCCAATCTTAGCATACTCTGTTTCATGTATTGGTACTGGATCGTGACAAGTGAGATTTGGTAGATAGTATCGGATCCGAACAATACGCAATTGGTTGGTACCAAACTAGAATAGTCTGCGGTCATTGGTACCAAATCGCGACAGTGAATGGTCTGTGGGTACTGGATCTTAACAGAAGGTGTGCTTGGTACTAGATTCAGACAGTGGAAATCTGGTGCATAAGTACCAAATGGTTGATATGTCATAGAAGTGCTGGACTCATACAAATGTCAAAGGCTACACATGGCAATTTTAAACATTAGTACATGAAATATTTAGTCTCCTAGCTTAATAAACCACAAAATTCAATTATACTTTACCTTATGACCTTATCAGTGACTGGAGGTAGGTTTCTTTATCATTGATCCAAGCTTAGGTAGGCCAAAAAGGTATAAATGAGGGGTATAATATGGTAATGGGGATGTCAATTTAGAGGCTCAACATTCCCCCATGCCAAAATCATTGCATGTCCTCATGCAACTGAAACATACTCAAAAATTTCAAAACTTGAGACTCCATTCTCTTTACTTCTGTGGATCAATGATGTTGATAGCTGAGACATCTGCTTTCAGCTCCCTTTTTATGACCCTAATGTATTGAAAGAGTATTAGTACCTTCTTTAGCTTATTAGAAGTCTCTTCATGGTCATCTTGGATTTGTTGGTTGGTTTCCTTTAGTTTCTCATTTTCCTTCTTGATATACCCATCCAGTAGTTGGTATTCCTTCACTTCTTGTTTGAGTTCCTGGTTTTGTTTTTGTAGCTCCCTCATCTTCTTCTTCATATGTTCTTTTGTCAAGGTCTTCATTGACCCCATTGTCTCTGGCTGGATGCATTCTCTTTCCTTCACTTCCTCCCTCATCCTACACAAAACAATAGTAGCTTGTTCCTCAGTCAAGCTAGGGATGTCATCCTGGATTGATAGGTCTAAGGAAGGGGAGGTAAGATCTATTGGGTTTTCATGTGTATGAGGACTAACGACTGCTTTTCCTTTCTTTTCCATGCTCCTTGTGGTTCTTTTACAAGGGGGTAATGGATCAAAGGTGCTCATAAGATTTCTTTTCTTCTTCTCTGTTTGTGGAATGGTTACAGGAGATTGTTCTATAGACTTCTCATCTTTATGTTTTGAGCTACTCTTCTCTTTCCTCAAGTATTTTGATGTACGACCCCTCTCCTTAAGTGCTATTGTTGATGTCTCCTCCACTAATTCAGATTTACCTTTTGATTCTTGACTTTTAAGAGTCTTATTATCTGAGGAAGAGGGCCTTACTTGTTTACTATCTTTATCCTTTACTTCTCTGGAGGATGATGGGGTTGCCTTGTCTTTCTTGCCCTTTTTCTCCTTAGGTTTCTTATCTTTATCTGGAGCAGGCTGGGCTTCTTCTACAGGTTTTTTTTTTCTGTGGAAAGGTGTTGAGTGATGAGGGTTTTCCAACTAAACCCTTGCTTTCTGATCTCATGTATAACTAGCATTTTGATAAGACCCTGATGATAAATGCTAGTCTTCTCATTTTTATATAGGGATTTGACACCTCTTACCATCTTTTTTAGGCTCATCCATAAAAAGTATGGGAAGTCAATTTCAGGACCTCCTTCAAAATGAAATAAAATCCTAAGATGATATAAGAAGGTTACAACATACTTTCCCTCACAAGTGAGGAATCATTGAAGACTAGCAAGCATTGGATGATATTCTTCCTTGATACAGTTTCTAGAAATCCCCTTTTTGCAATCAAGGTGTTGATGGTCTTCCTTCAGAAATCGTTCACACATTTCCTTATTGATTCCTACTCCTTTGAAATACTTGTCTCCTCTACTAGGTAATCCCATGGCTTCCCTTAAGGTTGCTTCATTGATTGTTAGCTGCAGATTGCATATGTGCACAATATCTCCATCGTAACTCTAAATAAATGCATGAGATACCTCCTCATGAAAACCTGTGAATTTCTGTAAAAATGGAATCCATCCCGCTTTAGCATACTTATCTCTACATAACTAGAACTCCTTGGTCTCCCTATAAATCTAGAATACCGGTTCATGTCTACTTACAACCATCTTTATAAAGTGTGAGTGAAAACTAGGCTCTAAAAATGGAGAGAGATGGGTAGTAGTAGGAAAAATGGTGATGGCTTCAATAATTCGAACGACGAGTTTAAGTAAAGATGTTGCAAGGAAAAATTAAGACAAGATGAGGCTCATCTGGATGGCTTTGCCACCCAGATAAGCCATTTCATTTCTGCCCGTTAGTGCAATAATGGGGATGATACGTTTGGTATCAAAACATCATTGTTGTTTGGGATAGGTGATTGGACCCCTAAGCGGAAAATTTGGTGTTGAATCATGCAACATGATGCGGGATAGATTCATGATGGTTTTAAGGATGAAGCACGTTCTTGGTTTAGGGTTGTGGCTCATCATTACTAGGCATTCTCATCTTAGTTCATCTCCACATTCACACATTTGATGTGATTTTGTCCTCCCTCATCTTTTAAAGAGCTTATGTGGTGAGGGAATTGACTAAGGTTAAGCATATGGGTATGAGGGAAGTGAAATTTAGGTGCATGGTTTTAATACTAAGGTCACAAGATCTAGTATACATTTTCATACCTATTGTAGTTTCATAAGCAAAGGAAAATAAATAATACCATGTTACCTTTGCTTTTACCATTGCATAACCAATACCCATAGCATATGATAATTCCTTTGTATTTGAATCTTGCAGATTGTCAGAGTCCATCTTTTTAGACTGGAGTTTTCTAGAAGCTTAGTACTGGAATTTCCTGTACTTTATGAAACTTCTTATTCTGTGCTTGCCTTGAGTTTCTTATTTTGTGTTTGGTTCTGCAGGGTTGTACGGTGGACATGATGATATCTGAAGATGAGATGTGAGTCTGAAAAAGAGTCTTGAAAGGGCTCTTTGACCCTCCCCCATGCCAAGGATGTTGCATATCCTTATGCAAAAAGACCTGACACATTGTATCACAATGGAAGAAAATTGATAAGAGATGAGAAACCAAATCAAATTCCAAAAGTACATTTATCACCTAGCATATGATCCCATGCCTTTTAAAAATTGAAATTTCCTTTCTTCTGATGACTTATTGACAAGGGTAGCATTCAACATTGAAGACAGGGAGGTTTTTATATTTTGCCAGAAGAACAGATCCAACCTAACTTGCTTCAGAGATTTACTATCATTAGATGTTATGGATAAATTTCATAGTATAAGTAGATTAGACTCTCTAGTCAAGGCTCCACTCTTAAGAAGTTTCCTTCTTAGATAATATAGGCTTTAGATGTCAGACTGATAAAGTTGACTTAGGGTAATTCTCAAATGGACATTTGCTTTTAGTATTCATTTTGTTTGTTAATCTGGATTTTGTACCTTATAAGTGTCAACAGTGACCTTTGTTTGTAGTATTCATTTTTATGACAAAAGTGATTTTTTCAATCAGACAAGTATAAATGAGACATTTCTCAACCAAAACCCACTGCCAGCAAGCTTGTTCAGTACTCCAGTGGGGTAGTTGTGATAATTAGTGAGAGACATACCTTCCCCAGGTAGAATTCCCCATTGCCAATAGGCCTGTTCAGTACCCTAATGGGTTTACCTAGTCATACCACAGACCAGTACCCGCTGCCAGCAGACCTGTTCAGTATCCTGGCGGGTTAGTCTCTTAAACCCTTTTTCCATTAGAGGCTTCTTGTCAATAGTCACCTATTTTAGTTTTTGTTAAAGAGTGCTTTTGCACAGTGAAAGGGGAGGCTCATCTAAAAACCCTTTTACAGGCTGGGATGGTATTAGGTTAGAAGGTATATTCTCTTATTTGAATGTCTTTAAAGATTTGTCTGAAGAAAAAAATAAACTTATGTATGTCAATTTTTAGAATGATCCAGATGTATGATTTGTCTAAGTTTGTCCGTAAGAGAATGACCTAAAGTTACCTTAGGGTATTGATACATCCTCTTCCATAAAAGTTTTCCTAGTGTGCCCATGACAGAGAGAGTTCATATACTCATATGCTACTCTTTAATAAAGATAATCCAATGATTACTGTTGAAGTCTAGTTAGGGTGAAATGGTTACTTATAGGATAATATATTTTTATCCCTTTAATCATGCTGAAATACTGGATAAAGGCAACCTCTAGACTTTGAATCAGATTAAGCATGGTTCCTTTAACAAAATAGGTAAATATTATGTCTTCTTTGTCAAGCAATAGAACCAAAAGAAATTAAAATATTTCTTGCTAGCTAGCAACAAAACCAAAAGAAATTAGGAATACTTCCTTTTAGCTAGCAACACAACCAAAATAAATTGTTTCTTCATAAGAGATTCCATTTGATGCTGCATTTAGATCCCTGGTTCCAACTTAAGAGGTTACTGCATGGCTTCACACTTCATATTAATTGACATATGATATTGATATAAGCATAACATTATTGTCAATTAGGTGATGTGTCCTGATAGTACCGTATAAGGACAAACTTCTGGTACCAGACCAACACAGGACTGTTGGTACCAAACCGGAACAAAATTTCTTGTACTGGATCAGCACTACTAGTACCAGACCAGAACAAAGTATTTTTGATGCCTACAAATTGATGTTTTAGCAAGTTCATGAAGGATCAAATAAATTATATAAATCTAAAAATGTGAAAACAAAGGAGGTAAGAATCCATTGTTACCTTCAGCTTATTAACAAAACACAATCCACACCTATGTACAAAAGTTTTAAAAAAGTAAATCAATCAATCAATGTGGATCAGTAGGAAGATCTCCTTCCTTACTGATCACCTGCATATCTAAATTTTGTAGCACACATGTCAAAAATTCCTCTTTTGACAGGGGTTTGTTATAAATTCTCAATCGATGCCCATTGACGAGTAGGGGTGTATGATGTTCATCAATTGTCTTTATTTTGATTGAACCATTATCATAGACAATTTCAATCTCATAAGGTCCTAACCAACGAGTAGTTAACTTGCCTTTGAAGTTCTTGAACCTGTTGTCATACAACAAGGCCCAATCTCTCGGTTGAAATTTTTTATTTTTAAGATACTTGTCATTCCATTTTGTTATCTTCTCTTGAATGAGGGTGGTTGTTTGAAGTGCTTCCTGCCTAATTTCATCTAGCTCATTAAGCTGCAAGAGCCAAAATGTTGTGCTTGTTGTGCTTCTTATATGATTAGTATAATGCACTCATTAATTATCAATACGGGATTTGTAATCAACAGAGTTACAAGACACCAGTAAGAGAGGTAATTCTAATGTCACGAGTATAGAAATAATCTAGATTAAGAAGCAAATTGAAACACACTTTGGTTGTCTTTCACACAGAAGCTATATTCTCCATTGGGGCACATGAAAATACAATATGGATTTCTTCAACAGATCAAATCTGTTATCTAACCCAGAAAGCTAACTATGCAATCACACTTCTGAAAGGGAAATCACACATCAATCATCAAGACATAGCATAGGTAGTTCAATAGCCAATATATTGAATATGTTGTAGTTCACAATATTCTATTGTGAACTTCACTAGTTCCTTTCCAAATATGTTTGACTATTGTTGCCAACATCCATGTCCATCAGGCAAAATCAAATTCATAAGAATAGAAACAAAGCTTATGCAAAAACAGAGTAAATAAAGATCTTCTAAGAAATCATGTAATTGAAATCCTAAACTGAACTATATTTCTATTATTTGAGAGAATCAAAGATTCTACTAATCTAACAATTATACTATTGAAATCAAATGTTAACACTAATCTATAAGGATGCTAACCTTTGTTGGGCGGTGGGCCCTTTCCGCTTCAATAGGTCAGCAACTGGAGTCTATAGTAAATTGGCCTTCAATCCACACATCACTCTTACTCAAAACCTCAAAACATGAAACTATACTAAAATTTATAAAACAACTCAACTCACATTCATAAATGATCAAGACATGGAAATAAATGACATCCTTCTATTAAAATTCAACTCAAGATATGTTATACAATATGCAACGTTGCTTCACATGTTGTGTTATGCTATCTCTCTACTACTTCCACCACCCTTGCCATGACTATTTAAACAATCTTAGTCGTGAAACACAAGGAGGTGAAATCTTTAGTAGATCATCAATTGTCAAATTTATATATTCGGTTACATATTTTAAGCTTCATCCTCATGACACAAAGTGTATGAGGATGAAGCAATAAACAAACTGAATTAACATAGTCTTGCTAGAACTTTGATTATTTCATAAACACTCAACAATTATCTTGGGAACAACATGGAGGAAATCTTAGCATACTATGTTTCATGTATTGGTACCGGATCATGACAGGTGAGATTCGGTAGATAGTATCGAATCCGAACAATACACAATTGGTTGGCACTAGACTAGAACAGTCTGCGGTCATTGGTACCAGATCACGACAGTGAATTGTCTATGGGTACCAGATCTAAATGGAAGGTGCGCTTGGTATCGGATTCAGACAGTGGCAATCTGAGGCATAAGTATCAGATGGTTGAGTTGTCATAGAAGTGCTGGACTCATCCAAAGGTCAAAGTCTACACATGGCAATTTTAAACATTAGTACATGAAATATTTAGTATGCTAGCTTAATAAACCACAAAATGCATGAATTCAATTATACTTTACCTTATGACCTTATCAATGAATGGAGGTAGGGTTCTTTATCATTGATCCAAGCTTAGGTAGGCCAAAAAGGTATAAATGAAGGGTATAATATGGTAACGGGGATGTTAATTTAGAGGCTCAACAATGGCGGATTCCAAAAAGGTATTTCCAGTAGCCTTGCCATAAGACTATGGGTCTGAAGACTGAACCAAGAAAATATTCCTTGAAGGAAATGGTTCAATGGCAGTGAGTGCAACAGGAGGATCCTCGAAAACAGATCGAGTCCACCTAGTCACTATACCTTTCTGAGGGGTTATCATTGATCGAGTTAGGTAGGGTTCTGACTCTGCATCCGACTGTACTGACTCTAAATCTAAATCTAAATCATATGAGTCCCATGAATCATAACTCTCGTCTGAAGAAGATTTGGCATGTGCATGGTCATCATCTCAGACAGGTGGAAGACTGAAGGTGTATGCATGTGGTTGTTGAGGTACATGCAAGAAACTTTCCTCGAATTGGACACTACACTCAATGATGAGCTGGTCTGAGGAAAGATCAATAAGTCGATATCCCTTCACACCATCAGGGTATCCAACAAAAATGTACTCAGGGCTCTGTCGATCAAGTGCCTTCCTCTTTTCAGAGGGAATCTGGGCCCATGCACGAGAACCAAAAATGCGAAAGTGGGTCACTTCCAGTTTGAGGCCGCTCTAAGCCTCGTAAGGGGTCTTATCCTTGACAGATCTATGGGGAGATCTGTTTTGGATGTATGTTGCACAATTAAGTGATTCAACCCATAGTATCTGTGGTAGTGACTTTGCATGCAACATGCAAGATGCCATCTCCTTTAGAGATCGATTTTTCCGCTCAGCAACTCCATTTTGTTGTGGATTATAGGGAACTGTATGCTGCAACTAAGACCCCGCCTCATGGAAAAGATTATGGATCTCATGATTTACGTACTCTCCCCCATTATCAGTTCGGAATACTTTGATCTTCTTTCCGGATTGTGTCTCAACCAAGGCTTTGAAATCTTTGAGGTGTTGAAAGACCTCAGATTTTTTCTTGAGAAAGTAGATCCAAGTAAAACATGAGAAATCATAAAAAAAAATGAGAACAAACCTCGCTTTTATGATCAATGGATGCAGAAAAGGATCCATGATGTCACTGTAGATCAGATCTAAAGGTGTGAAATCTTGCTAAGACTTTCCCTTGTCGAATTTCTCTTGAGGGTGTTTTCTGAGAACACATCCCTCACATACTCCCTTGGAGAAATGGATGTCTCGTAGACCATCAACTAATATGTGCTTGCTAAGCTGTTGCATGTATCTTAAATTCAAATGTCCAAACCTTTCCTGCCATATCCTACTACTTTCATCAGCATGAGTAAGCAGTAAAGAAAAATCAGGTTCAATCAATTCAAAAAATGTATACAATCTCAACTGATGATTTACTCACCGGTAGAAACCCTGGAGTTGGTTTGCATGTCATAGATGTCCACAAAATTTGGTGTGAATAGAAATTTCTTTTCGGTGCCAGAATTTGTCATCTGATATATAGAAAGACGGTTGACAGAAAGTTTGGGAACATGCATCACATTCTCAAAGCTTCCATTGGTGAGTTCAATCCCTCCTTTGTTGGTGACTTCGACAGAAGAGTTATCCCCCATCAGAATAGGAGGACCTTTGCATGCATCCAATGAAGAATAGAATGATTCTGAGGAAACCATGTGATGTGATGCTCCTAAATCTACGATCCAAGCATCGAGAGAGGATTTGATGGCAATCAAGGCATGGCTAGAATTGCCTTTCTTGGAATTCATATCTTCTGGCTTCTCATTCTTTTCACCCTCGGGGATGCGATCTCCAAGTTTGTTTTGCTGAAGTATTTGAGACATCAGATCTATTTTTTTTTTCATGCATGCGGATTCTGAATGGAATCCTTTGTGACAGTACCTACATTTCTCTCCTTTTCTTCCCTTTTCTCCTTTGGATCCGGAGGCATCGGTGAAGGGTTTTGTGTACCCTTTCCTTCTTCACATGTGAATGAGCTTTTTGCTTATCTTTATATTTATATTTCTGATATTTTTGGCTGCCATCATGCACAGTGAGTGCATGTGCCCTTGGCCCTTTGATTGTGCCCATGTTGATGAGCTTGGTTTTCTCTTGTGTCAGGTATTCAATAAAGTCCTTATGAGAAGGCATCTTCCAGTTGGCTCCATAGGAGAATCTGACAGTATGGAATGTAGATACAAATAAAGAAAATTCAGGACCAAGCTTGGAGAGAATGGCGAGAACCATTTGTTTCTCCTCCTTCGATTTATCAACCCCGCAAGCTTTGAGTTGTGACAGTAAATCCTTGAATTTTGTAAAGAAACCTTGGATATTCTCAAATATTTTTGGATCCAATGTGAGAAGATACACCTCTATCATGTGTCCCCTCAACTCATCCTATTTACCAAAGAGCCCTTCCAATATGGTCCAGGTTTCATTGGGAGCCTTACATGAAGATATATGAAAAAGGAGATCAGGATAAATAAGACTGCAAATTGTTCCAAGTGCCTCATCCATGGGATTTAAGTACTTGGATTTTTCTATGGCTGATGTCAGCTCTGGATCTGTATTCATGGTTAACCTGTACAACCCTCTGTACTCAAGATGTATGGATATTTTCTCCTTCCATGAAAAATAGTTGTAAGGTGTAAGAATGAATTCTTTTTGGAATTCCATCTTTCCATTGTCTTTAATCTTTTGTACCTGCAAAACATTTTGGTGTAGATTTTTCTTAGCAGTCCATCATCTTTGATGCCATGTAAATGTGTTGAACCTGTAGATAATAGATCTATATAAAAAAATAATACACACATTTTCATAGAGAAATGTAGAAAGAAGAAGGAGAGAAAGAATGGAAGAATTCTCATTAACCGTTGTGAATAATGAATAATTTACACATGATATACTCTTTATAACTCAATGAGTTCAAATTGAGGTGAACCAATGTGCCATAGGGGTGGTCTAGAGTGATTTTGACACACACCAGTAGTTACAGGAGTAAACTTCCACCTATTCTAGTCTCTCATGCAGCTAGGGGAGTGAACTACCACCTAGTTGAGTTAACTAGTCAACTAGTCTTCAGTTAACTGACTGAACAGAGAGTAGTGAGGAGCTAACTAAAGGAATCAAGGCTAATGCACCACTCTAGTGATGATACCAAGTCAAGTTCGAATTAGCATGGTGATGATTCCAATGTTTCACAGTGATGATCCCAATGCAACATCTAAACTCACCTCAACTAGTCAAACTAAAGTGTCAATTGAAAGAGAATATTCTCTAGGTGGAATATTCTCCCCTAAAATATAGGAGACTGGATAATGACTAATTATGAATAATAAACAAGGAATAACCTTAGGAAAAATAAATCCTAGGTGTGTGTGAAGTAACTCCAACACTTTTGGAATATACCCCCATATGATTTTTTCAGGGTCCTAGAAGATGGTGTTAAGAACCAAATATCAATATAGCATAGAAAAGCCTGAGAATAAGTACTCAACGCCTTGAAAAAGAGATGATTTCAGATAATAAGCCTCTTCAAGGTGGCAACCTCCTTATACACCACATAAATGTTCAAGTACAAGATGATTCCAAATGAAAATGTTTCCTTGGTATATATAGGAGACTAGGAGTTACAATTACAACTAATGGACTCAAGCCGACATAAATAAAATAACATTACTAATGTAATATGCCCCAATTAAGGGGTAATGAGCAACTATTTAGGGATTAACATGCCCCTACCCTTGAGACAAGTGTTGTCTATAATGCTTAAGTAACTTTGGATGCTTCTATATAAAATACTCATCTTCCCAAGTGGAATCTTCAGCCAATAGTTTCCTCCATTTAACGAGATACTTTGAAATGTATCTAGTCGTCATCAGCTGGCGAATTATTGTGTCAATGATGGCTTCAGGATCCAATATGATTTTTCCTTCCTCATCAAGTTCTAGAAATATAGTTTGAACTGGGATCTTGTCACCTATAACCTTCTTTAAGCATGAAACATTAAAAACTGGGTGTACTCATGAAGATGTAGGCAACTCCAATTTGTATGCCATAGTACCAATCTTTCACAACACCTTATAAGGGCCATAGTAATTTGGTGATAATTTATTATCCTTCTTGGCTTGCTTGAGGGACATCTATTTGTATGGTTGTAGTCTTAAAAACACCAAATCCCCTACTTAAAAACTTTTTTCACTATGATGTTGATCTGCTTATTGTTTCATGTGATTTTGTGCCATGGTCAGGTTGTCCTTTAAGATTTGGAGAACTTGGTGTTCATGCTCGATGTGATATTCCACTGCTTGAACCTTAGATTTTTCTTTTAGAGAAGAAGTGATGGAAGGAGGGTGGTGTCCATAGAGTTCCATAAATGGTGTCATTTTTGTTGCAGTATGAAAGGAAGTGTTATACCACCATTTTGCCAAGGGTAACCATTTGAACCATTGTGTTTGTTTATCATAGACAAAGAAACAAAGGTATCCTTCCATACATTTGTTCACTTTCTTGGTTTTTCCATAATATTGAGGATGATAGAATGAGCTATGAGGCAATTTAGTACCCAAACAAGAAAATAATTCTATCCAAAAAAGTCCAGTGAAGATGGGATCTCTGTCACTTACAATAATCTTTGGGATGCCATGTAGATTTTGAAATATTTCCATGAATGCGATGGAAACTGTATTGGATTTGAAGGGATGAGAGAGTGCACAAAATTGTGCGTACTTGGTGAGTCTATCAACAATCACCATGATGACACTCTTTCCTTCAGACTTTGGTAACCCTATTATGAAATCCATGGAAACCTCCTCCCAGCGCTGACTTGGGATGGCTAATGGTTGTAATTGACCTAGGGTCTTAATTGTTTCCACCTTATTTTGTTGGAAAACCAAAAATTCTACGACAAACCCTTGAACATCAGTTTTAAGGCCATCCCAAAAAAATTCCTTCTTGACCCTATGGTAGGTTTTCAAAAATCTCGAGTGCCTTCTTACTAGAGAGGTGTGCAATTCCAATAGTATCTTTTGTTTGAGTTGGGAGTTATTACATAAATATAAGTGATCTTTGTACCATAGTGAATCATTTTTCCATGTAAATGTATCTGATGCACTGGAATCCTGATGCAACCTTTGAATGAGAGTCCACACTTTTTCTTCATTCTTCCATTCATCCCTTGCTTCTATTATCCAATCAGGTTGGGTGATCGAGATAACACAGAGAAAGGCCTCAACATATTCATCCTTTCTTGAAAGTGCATCTGCCACAACATTTTGCTTCCCTTTTTTATAGACGATTTCAAAATCATAACCCAATATCTTGGTCACCCATTTTTGTTGTTCTTCTTAAGATAGTCTTTGTTCCAAGAAGTATTTAAGACTATCATGATTTGTTTTGACCTTGAAGTGCCTACCTATTAGGTAAGGACGTTATTTCTTCAATGCATGTAGTATTGCCATCATTTACTTCTCATAAATGGGTTTGTGTAAGTCATTTCCATTGAGTGGTCGACTTTCAAAAGCTAGGGGCCTTCCTTATTGCATTAGGACAACACCAATTCCATTTCCTGAGGCATCACATTACACAATAAAGGTTTTTGTGAAGTCTAGAGTGGTCAAGATAGAAGATTTTCACATCACCTCTTTAAGTTGTTCAAAATATTTATTTGCCTTTGGAGTCCATGAAAATTCATCCTTCTTAGTTAGTGTCGTTAAAGGTGCTACTATTCTTCCATAGTGTCAAAAAAACTTGCGGTAGAAACCTCTCAAACCCAAAAATCCTCTAAGATTCTTCAATGTTTTAGGAATCGTCCAGTCCATCATGGCCTTAATATTGTTAGGGTCTACCTTGACACCTTCATGAGATACAATATGACCCAAATAGTCTACCTCCACCCCAAAGAAACATTTGGATGGTTTGGCATATAGTTGTTGCTCCTTTAGTAGTTGTAGCACCTTTTCAACATGTTTCACATGATCCTCCCAAGACTTGCTATAGATTAGTATATCATCAAAAAATACTAACACAAATTTTCGAAGGAAGGGATTTAAAATGGAATTCATCAACCCTTGGAATGTGGAAGGTGCATTTGTAAGGCCAAGAGGGATGACCAAAAATTCATAATGGCCTTCATGAGTTCAGAATGTTGTTTTTGGGATATATTCTTCCTTCATTCTATTCTGATGATACCCTAAATGAAGATCCAACTTTGTGAAATAGATTTCTCCATATAGTTCATCTAACAATTCATCAATGACAGGAATGGTAAACTTATTTTTAATAGTGATCTTGTTGAGCTCTCTATAATCTGGACACATACATCGTGAGCCATCTTTCTTAAATACCATTACCTCCAGTGCAAATTAAGAACTTCAACTAGGTCTAATAATATCAGCCTCTAACATTTCTTCAACCATGCGCTCAATTTCACTCTTATGGGCATAAGGGTATCTATATGGCCTGATGTTAGGAAGAACACTCCCATGAATTAGGTGAATATCACGATCATGATTTTGAGTGGGTGGAATACCTTTGGGAATATCTTCAAATACTTTGGAATGCTTATCAATGATCCCTTGGAGATCTAGAGGAATATATGGCTTAGATGTTTGAACATATAGTGAGCATAGTTGTGAAATAACACCTTGATGCCACTTTTTCAATAATTTTTTCATGCCATTAGAGCTTATCACCTTGCTGGGTTTCCCTATGATACCTCTTAACTCAATTTCTTTTCCTTCCAATGAAAATTTCATTGAACATTCTTGAAAATGAAAATCCATTGTTCCTAATGATTGTAACCATTGGATTCCTAGTACAACATCATCACCACCCATGGGTATATAAATCATTGGACTATTCATTACATATTCCCCCATAGTAAGATTGATGTTATTGCATTTTCCTGAGAAATTGATAGTTCCTCCATCTGCAATCATTACTTGAAACTCGGGTGCTGGATATACAAAGCAATTGAGAGATTTGGACAATTTATAGTGAATGAAATTATGAGTACTACCAGAATCAATTAGGACTATTACCTTTTTCTTTTTGATATATTCTTCGATCTTTAGGGCTTGAGGAGTGTTAATAGCAAATGCATTACACGATATCGTGGGAGTCAATTCTTCAAACGAAATTGCTTCTAAGTTTTCATCTTGAGATGGTTCTTGTTCTTGTTCTTCTTCCTCTTCACAATCTATGTAGAATAATTTCTTCTCACCACACTTATGTCCCTTACTGTACTTTCTGTCACAATTAAAGCATAAACATTTTGCTTTTCTTTCCTCCAATTGTTGAGGTCTCAACCTTGTAGGTTGAGGTGTTTTAGAAGAAGGAGCATTATTCTTTCTATAGATGTTAGGATTGGTCCTTCTAGTAGCCATAGCCATATTTTTACTTTCAACATTTCTTTCCACCCTAAATGCATTTTCCAATGATTTGGGTTCCCAAAGGTGAACCTCATGTTGAATGTTATTCTTTAAAGTTCCTATGAATACATCAATCAAGTGCTCATCTGGAATATTTGTTACCTTTATATTCAATCTTTGGAAGTTCTCAATGTGATCAATAACTGAATCCTTTTGCTTGAGATTTATCAATTGGCTAAAGAAGGCATTTCTCCTTGTATCCTCATAGTGTGTTATCATTTCTTCCATGAAAATTGTCCAAGTGACAAGTGATTTGTGAGAACAAAGTCATCAATACCATACAAATTGATTGGGTTCTAAATATAAAGAAGCAATTCGTACCTTTTGTGTATATGGCACGCTATGTAAATCAAAGAATTGCTCCATCTGAAGTATCCATGTGATTGGGTCATTTCCATCAAAATTCCTTATATCGATCTTAGGAATGTGGTTGGTATTTAACCCAGAGTTGGAGCTTCTCCATTCTTGATTTATCTTCCTTGTGTCCTCATCATGAATTTCATGGGATACATTTTCACTTTTAGGTGTCCTCTCTATTAGGAAATTTTCCAATCCTTCCATGATCTCCCTTTTTAAACCATCCATTTTAGTATCCATTATTGCCTCCAATTTAGCTTCAGTTGAATCTATCATCCCTTGTAGTTCATCTTTTGTCACTGTCTTATTTTTTAATTCATTTATGTCCCTATGTATTTCTTCACCTTCATCAAGAGTCCAAGTAGGATTTTCTGGAGGCTTATTTGGTGTAGAAGTTCCCTTTTTAGGTGGCATGTTGGCCAAGTATCACTTTTGAACCTTGATTTTGAGGTGGTTTTGCTAGACAATATTTCTTTTGTTGTATCTCCAAAGTTTCGACCCTTCTGGGTATGAATTTTTTTTTTTTGTAGTTCTCTGATATTTATTCTCTGTAGTTCCACAGGTCTGATCAAAATTGGATGTGCCAAGTGGAACTTACGGTAACTTCCCCACAACTTGCTGATTTTCGGCCTTTCCAGGAGATTTCACTTGTATAGCGTTCCCCGCACAAAATAATTGATATAAATTCTGAAAATCGTATCAGAAATACTACGGACTATCCATTATCCAATGCAATCAGTCTCAATCAATTTGGATACTCTAGGAAGAAGTTATGATTGTTTTACCTGGAACACCTACTTGAGACTAGTCAAAAACCCTATCTTCCACAGGGTGTATCTACAAATGTAAGATGACCCAGAAGCTGAATTTTTTACCACAGATACCTTACTAATTTCTATGAATAGCCTCCAGATTTCAGGGTATTGATCCGTCTACTCAATATCCTGCAATTCATTCCTTCTGAAACGTTGTAGAAAAAAAGTTATAGCGAAATGCCAAGGTGTCTCAGATGTAGTAGCGAAACCCCAAGACCTTGAGCTCTAATACCATATGTTAAGAACCAAATATCAATATAGCATAGAAAAACCTAAGAATAAGTACTCAACGCCTTGAAAAATAGATGATTTTAGATAATAAGCCTCTTCGAGGGGGCAACCTCCTTATACATCACATAAATGTTCAAGTACAAGATGATTCCAAATGAAAATGTCTCCTTGGTATATATAGGAGACTAGGAGGTACAATTACAACTAATGGACTCAAGCCGACATAAATAAAATAACATTACTAATTTAATATGCCCCAATTAAGGGGCAATGAGCCACTATTTAGGGCTTAACGGATGTAGATTTTGTGCTTTTGCAAATCTTGCTCGATATGCTCAATTATTTCTTCTGACATTTGTAATTGTTGGTATTGTAGCGATTTCCATTTCCTAAAATCTTGTTGGCTAGCTGTCTTCCAAATATCCTCGACTTTTGGGCCACCAAAGGGTGGAAGAGTAGCTTGGGGGGGAGGATGTGCAATATTTATAGGCTCGGAAGATGTTACCATGAGTTTATCTAGAAATTGGCGTGGGCTTTGTAATGTATCTCCCAGAAGCTATGTGTTGGATGATATCACACTGAAGCTTCATTGAATTCCATATGAGAGAGCCTTGTGTTTTTTGAGTGAAGAGGATTAGATTATGGGCATCCCATCCCACTACATATTTCTTGTTCGAAAATTGTGCCCATATGATTGAACTATTTAAGACCTAGCTCCACCAAGCTTTTACACTGAGTATTTCATTGTTCTTTGTGTGATCCCATAGACCTAGGCCCCCCATGGATTTGGGAAATAAAACTTTATCCCATTTGACGAGAGCCCATTTTTGGGTGTTGTTTTCTCCACCCCAGAGGAAAGTTCGTTGAAGTTTCCTGATAGACTTGAGAACCCATTTAGGGGTAGACATAACTGAGAAGAGGTACAAAGACATGGTTTGAAGAACATTTTTTATGAGAACAAGTCACCCTGCCAAATTGAGAGAACAAAAGGTTCAAGAAGAGAGTTTATGGGTCATTTTGTAGATGATTTCCTTCCAAGTGGAGTGTTTTAGAGTTGAGTCAATAAAGTGAGAACCTAGGTATTTTGAGGGGAGGGAAGAGATGGTGAAGCCTAGAATTCTAGCAATGTTCCTTTGAGTTGTGCAGGGGTATTAAAAAAGAAGATATGGGATTTATCGAGGTTAACAGAGGCT
Organism: Picea engelmannii; assembly: GCA_009831015.1. NCBI lineage: Eukaryota > Viridiplantae > Streptophyta > Pinopsida > Pinales > Pinaceae > Picea > Picea engelmannii. The sequence continues at coordinate 384,271 of ML784718.1, read as the reverse complement.
CCTGAGGCATTGGAGAAGGTGTTGAGGATGTCAAGCAAAGAGCGAGATTATTGTACAAAGGGAAAGGTCATGAACAATTTTTCATCAATGAATTGTTGGTGGGTCAGGGGCTAATTGTTGTGAAGGATAAGCCCTTTTAGAGAGCCTGTTGAGTGCACATTATTGAGAAGGCGACCAAGGCCCTTAGCCATGAGGTTGAATAATAAGGGGGAGAGAGGGTATCCTTGATGAGTGCCTCTGGAGGGTGAAAGGGTACTGGAGGGAAATCCATTGAGAAATATAGAGAAAAAGGTTGAGGATAAAAGAGGGAGAATCCATATCACCCAGTCTGAGATGAAACCAAAAGTGAGGATAATCTTTTTGATGTACTCCCAATTTAGTTGGTCAAAATCTTTGGAAAGGTCGAGCTTTAGGAGCATACCAGGTTTCTTGGTATTTTTTAAAGAGTGGATAATCTCATATGATAAAATGATGCCATCAATAATTTGTCTACCTTCCACATAGCTAGTTTGTTTGGGGGAGATGAGAAGAGGGAGAAGGGGGTTTAACCGATTGAAAACAACTTTTGTGATAATTTTATAAATGGAATTATAAAGGGTGATGGGCCGACACTTACTTGGTGATGCAACATTCTCTTATTTTGGGAATAAGGTGAGAAAGGTGGCATTAAGAGCTGGTAGCACCCATTGTTTTTTGTGGGATTCCTCCACTATCTCCATAAGGTCTTGTTTCAATAGGTCCCAACAAGAGTGAAAGAAATTGATTGTGAAACCATCCGAGCCAAGGTATTTTCCTTCCTTCATTTGAATGAATGTTATTTCCACCTCTTGTAAAGTGATTGGGTGCATTAAGGAAGCATTGTGGTGCTCAGTGACTAGGAAAGGGATCTGGTTGGTGACCAATTGGATGGCCTCCCCCCTGGAGTGATTTTTTTCAGTGAGAATATCCTCATAGTATGAGACCAACTCTTTCTCAATATCCTTGTGAGCTTCAAGCTTGGATCTGTCATCTTTTTTGAGGTAGGATATTTTTTTGTGCATTTTGTTTTGTATAGTGGAGCGGTGGAAGAAGAACGTGTTTCACTCCCCCTCTTTTATCCAGAATATTCTAGACTTTTTCTTCCATAATATTTCTTCATGTTTGCACCTATATTCTATTTGGGATTGGAGTTCCTCTTCCCTTTGGCTTGCACTTCTGTACATCCATCTCTGATGATATGATGTTGGAGAGTCTCCATATCCTATTCCAAGTTGATTTTTGAACTGAAGATGTTTATGAAAGTAGATTTGTTCCAGGTTTTCAGATGTTGCTTTAACATTTTAATATTTTGTTGAAATATGTGCATTTTGGAGGACCCTGTGGTGTGGGTAGTGGACCACAATTTTCTAATCATGAGCATGAAGTTTGGATGAGTTAACCAAAAATTCTCAAATATAAAGGGGCAGTAGTGAGTGTTATTGTTAAGGTTCCATTGCATGCATATGGGTCAGTGATTTGAGCCACGGGAAGGAAGAATAGTGGCACCAAGTTCTCCTCTTGATGTAGCTATCACTTCTAAAACTAGGAATCTTTCTAAGAGGGAGGCTATTTGAGAGGAGCCACCCCATAAATTGTTCTAGGTATAGATTTCGCTGGTGGTTTCTGGATATACCATTTCATTATTGTCTATGAAGTCCTTGAATCTGCAATCTTCCTGAGTGAGGGTACAGTGCCCACTTTTTTTTTCCTGGAGGGTGGTAATTAGATTGAAGTTGCCCCCAATGATCTACATCTGTCTAGGATGATCTAGTTTGTACTAGTCTAGGAAGTCCATAAACTTGTCCTTTTGATGTGATGATTGGGGGCCATATACATTAGTGATAAATCCATGCACATTGGTACCTAAGAGATGGAAGGAGGCTGATATGGAATTTCTGGTGGTTGTGAAATCATTGAGAGTGATTTATGTTGGATTCCAAGCAATCGCTAGACCACTGGAGGCGCCAGCAGCATCAAACGAAATGGATTCACTATTTTTCCAAAGGTGCTACAACAAGGATTTTATATTATCACTATTTATTTTATTTTCTTGGATCATGAGCATTGTGGGTCTTTCCTAAAGAACCTTTCTTCGTATCATTTTATGCTTGCAAAGACCGATGATTCCTCTGATATTCCAGGAGATGAATTTCATTGAGAACATTGGGAGTTAGAGGGGAAGAATACAGTAATTTGGACATATTGCCTAGACTCAACCATTCTAGATCCCAAGGTGGCAATGCGTTGTAGGTATGTTTTGTGCCCTTTTTATTTGGCATCCTTGCCTACTTCTTTTGAATCATTTGGGGGGTTGTTCATGATTCCCAGTTAGGCTCACATTCTTTATTTGTTCATGAGAAAGTGTATATGCCTTGGAGGGATTGCATGAAAATATCTATTTTTGAATGCATCTTCTATCCCTATGAGATCTATCTCTCCCAGATCTAGATCCCCCATCTCTTCATCCATTAGAACAACAAGGTCCTGACTTGTTGGGAAGGATGGAATTTCTTGAAAGGACGTTAGGGATGGGTTTTCTTGAGTATTGACATGGGTGTTTCTTGGATATTGGGTTGAATCGCCTCCTTTTTTCTGCACAGGTTCCTTGTGTTTCCTTTTGGGAACCAATTGTTCCTCTTCCTTGTTGTTGTCTTCTTCCTCGGGTTGTTTGGATACAACATGAAATTTGTTTCTTTTTATTGGATCTAGAGGCTTGGATGCATATTGGGGCTTCTGATTTGGCTACCAATGATTGGTTACCTTTCTGAAGCCTTCCTCATCTATGTTTTTTGCATATTTGAGGTCTGTTGCAGGCTTGTTTTGAGGAAAATCTTGGAAGAGATGTTCGTGTTCATGGCACTTTCGACATCTAAAAGGAACATGCTCATAATCAATGGTTGAGATCCACTATATGTCTTCATGTGCAAGAGAAAAGGAGTTGGGTAGGGTTTTGGCTATGCGCATGTGGATGTAGATCCTAACATATGATATGTATTTGTTGGTGTTGTGAATGTTTCATCACTTGGGTGAGCAAAACAATGGCACTCACATGCCTAGTTGGGCCTGCTAAACAAGAAATAAGTTAGTGAGTGGGTTAAACAAGCCAAACACATGTAATAAACAAATAAACAAACTAAAACAACTAAGTAAAAACTAGATTGCATAAGAAACTTAGAAACATAAACAATCAACCAATGACCAAGATTATGCCACCAATGGATAATTATATTAGTTGTAAAAACACTGTAGAGAAAAATGAGGACTTATGGGTCCGCTCTTCCTCCTTGGGAGGGATCTTGAGTTCCCTAATGGAGAGCTCTTCTTACAATGGAAGAAAAATGGCAAATAATGAAGAAAATCAATGCCTATTCCCTCAGGAGGTGAGTGGAATGGCTTATTGCAATGATGCTTAAATACTCCTAGGAGAAAAGATGATTCTCAAGGGAGAATTGAGGTAGCGTAACAATACTATGAAGATATTAGTTTCTTAGTGCACCCATGGCCTCCATTTATAGCATTTCTTCAAGGAAAAATTCAACTGGTTCTTAGTGTGAACAAGGGGCCCTCTAGGGCATCCTTTGGTCATTGACCAATCCCCCATTCAGATTTTTCTCACATATCGAGGTCAAATCAAGTTGGGAGCTGGTCCATAAGTGGTTGGGGGGCTGACAAGAACCATAAATTCATCGTTCACAGGGGTGCACAGATTTTCTCATAAATAGTCGTGCATTTGGCGCATTGTGCACTCTACAGGCTTTGCTGGCCCGTGCACTATGCACACGCTTCCTTAGTGAGTTTGTACATGTCAATTTTTGGCCAATTGTATAGTTGTTTCCTTTTGAAATGCATTTTGGTGTTTCATGTGAACTAATTTTTGTTGGCATTGTTGTATTTCTATAACCATTTGTCTGCAATGTTGCAGATGAAATTTCAGTGATAATAGATGCCCCCTGATGTGTGAGATTAGGAGCATACGTATAACCAAAATACATCAAATTTTATTCTACTGAGAGTGCCATTGTAATGAAGAGTGCTGAGAGGAACTCAAAGAGTGACCCATTGAAGGGAGAGGGGAAATTGTGGGACCCAAATCTTTCTCTATGGAGAAAAAATGAATTTTGTATACAAATGAAGCGGGAATGCCCCATGCTCATGTCATGTAACTCAAAATGTAAGACAATAATTGAAGTTGTATGTTGATGTAGATAACTGTAGTGCCCTTCGGGGAGGTTTGATAACAATAGATGACAATTCTAAATGGTGAACATACTCTGAAAAGAGGCAAGCACTACTATAAGAAGTGTCGATGATTCATAGGAATTGATGGCCTAACAAATTTATGGGTCTTCGGATGGTATAAAACAACTGTAATAGTCACATAGTAAGGCCCACCGTAACATGAGATTTTGTTGAAGTCGAATGTTATGGGGGTCAATAGAATGAAAGAGCAATGATGATTCACTTTGTGCCATCCGATACTCCTCATTGTAAAGGTAATGAGAGTCAAGATATTGTCGTCCTTTTGGAAACTATGATGATGTCAACAGAAAGAGAGAAGCGACTCCAAGAAGCAAAGGGTTTTGTGAAATCGACTGGGATGAGATCAGGTACTGATGGGGAACATGATCAAAGTCGATATGTGGTGAGACTCGAGAATTCCCTTGGTTGCGGTATGTTTGGAGGATGACTGGAAGAAACTATAAAATTATATCTAGTGTCAAGGGGACGACTAGATATGGGGTTAAATTGTTCCAGAGGCTTGACAAAGTGGAAAAACACAGATATCATGGGTACATGGACTTTGGGATACTCATGGTTCATGAACGATTTCAAAATGAGAAAAAGAGAGTGGATTCCCCAACCAAGGGTGACATGGGTTACGTTGCCGCGAAAAAGAAAAGGGTGACGACAAAAAGATAAGTCAATGCTAGAAACAAAGGATTTTTAAAATTACCAAATAAAGAAAGAATAATTTTGGATGAGTGTACAGATACAGAAATGAGTGCCCTAGTGCGAGATGACTTGGCCTGTGAGATAACAAGTTGCGAAGATAACTGGTGGAGGGTGGGGGCCCCATGGGTTGGTTTCTGTATGAAGTAAATGAATGGAGGGGAATTTGCAGATGGGAAAACTGATTGTGGATGAAATGGAGGGTTAATGATATTGTGGAGGTGCAATCAAAATAAAATTGAGATGAGATAGCTTGGGAGTCCATTGGGAAAGCTAGCAAGATGATGAGAAGAAATATGTGTCTTATTCTCGGAAGTGAATAAGCCTATCGAGACTCCCATCCCTAGGGGGTGAAAGAAGCATGAGTGTCAAATTTCCAAGGGGAACTATGAATGGGAAAACTCATGTAGGGGAGAGTGCTACTGGGTGACCATACCAAAATGAAACAGAGGTGACAGTACTGCAGAGCCGGATGTAAGGACCCTAAAGGTGAACGTCGGAGGTTGTGACTGGGAGATGCACTTGATATTCATAGGGAATGATTACATGCTAGTGTCGAACATATATATGAATGGGTTGCACAGTTTGTGATGACTGAGTACCTACAAACATTAAAACTGAATACCTGACATGAACAATATCTGATGATAAATGACATATAATAGCTATTTGATAATTTTGAACATGAGCATGTGTATCTGGACGTGACGTGAGAAAAATGCTCCCCCAAGGCCAAGATCAGATGGTGACCCGGGGAACGTGACTGTGTAGATGGAGGGACCATGATCCCTTGGCTGAAGATGGATAAGGAAATAGAGACACTAGGCTCTTATAACTGAGTGAGGAATTTTGGAAAAAGGGACTATATATGGCTGGGGGGGCCACAATGCCACCTCATTCTCACCTATCACTATAGTGATTTGACAAGCGTATTTGGAGGAGTTTCAGAGATTACAGAAGCTTGAGTCAACCAATCCGGGAGTTGCGAGAGTTGGGTTAGTGGTCCCATCCTCCTCCATAGCATGAATTTTCTAGTTTTGAGATAGGGGTCATATGGAGTGTCGTACAAGGGTAGGTTTAGGGGTGGGCCCACTAATGCGCGAGAGAAGGAAGAATACCCGTGCTTAGATGCGCAGGTATAATTCCATGTCCCACTCATAATGTGCAATTGTGCTTGACAGAACTACACATAGGGGTGTGAGGGAAGGAAACACATGCGTGCATTAGATGCATGCCTGTTAAGATGACAATTGTACACTATGCGCAGTTGTTTTTCAGAAAGCTATGCATCAGTGCACAGTTGTGTAGAGGACAGGTGCGAATGTGTGTGCACTTATCGGGGTGGTAGTTGTGCATTGATGCGTAACTATTTCATAGACAGCTGCACATTATTACACAACTATGCAAAGAATAGGTGCACATATGTGCACACGTGTGTGGGTGAAAGTCGCGCACTTGAGGTGAAGCTAAGGGTATTTGAAATTTTGAATTTTTTTATGTTTTTAATGAATGAGGAGGGTTGACCAAGTGTTTTTGTGGATGCAGGTAATCATCTTGTGACGAGAGAGCACTATGCCAGTCCATTTGAGGGAGCGAGACTGGGAGCACCTCTGAGAGGGGATGAGAGAGAAGCTAGGCATTCAGAGAGACTTGGAAGCCTGCAGGTTGCTCAAGTTGTTTGAGTGACCTTTGATATGGTCGCAGGAGTTCCTGATTCAGTATTTGATATCCATGTGGAGCACTGATCTGCAATGCTTCATTTTTAGGGGACAACAACTGACACTCTCAGTTGTGAAGGATATATACTTTCTCACGGGGCTCCCCTTCTAGGGGATGGCCTTGCTTGCTAACCCCCAGTTGTCGGGGGGCATGAGATTGGTGGACATGGAACGAAATTACTGTTCGAGACAAAACCAGATGTTGGGTTTCATTATCTGTATCAAGGTGATGGATGAGCTCTTGCCTCAGTGCATTGCTTCCATGGTAGTGAGGATCTATGGATCCTTGGTGACTTAGTGGATCACGGGAGGTCAGTTGAGGATTTTGGAGAGGGTCTTGTATGGGGACTTTTCTTCCTGGGGGTTGATGTCGCACTCTAGGATGATGGGGAAGATTCACTGATGTTGAACCACTCACTCTTGTGATTTTTCTTTTGGGTGTATCCTGGTGGCCTGGTTTCTGGAGAGGGTGCCCCTCTTTCACTCGAGGATTTTGTTGGTACCTTTAGGGCCACAGGAGCCGCAATTGGTGGATCCCCAGCTGGTGGGGCACCTCCAGTTGACAAAGGACCTGGGGGGAACTATGGGTGCACCATGAGTGCCTGTTTTTGTATTTGTAGAGGCTTGCGAGCCCATTTTCTATAGGGTAGTTGATACCCATTTTGTATAGGGTAGGGGTTACCCATTTTGTACCTATAGGGGTGAGGGGACTCACTAGCCTATGGGTGATGTATATTTTGTAATTTGTAAAACTTTATGACACTTTG
>ML784718.1:312601-376722 GCA_009831015.1 Picea engelmannii | reverse complement strand
GGCTTTTGTTATGTCTATATGTGTTTATGTTTTTTATGGTTTATGATGTCTAATATATATGTTGTGCCCGATGTATGATGCTTATGTATATGGGATGATGTGTTAATGTGATAAATGCCAATTTAACACTAGGTTAGCCATATTATTTTCTATTTGATTAAATTGTTGGGGAATATGTGTAAATGTATTTGAATCAAAGTTTTGAGATAAGAGTCTAACTTGCAGGTATTTGTGAAAGAGGCAAGGATCGTGGACACGATATACATTATTGAGTTGCAGGACAACAAGCTGGGAATCTAATAAAACACTAAGGTGATGAATGTGGCAATGACTGGCCTTGGTAAGGAGACCAATCACGATGACGTATTCTTCTTGGTTATAAGTGGTTGAGCCCAAACATATTCTGTTGGAGTGGAGCAGTTCATGTGAGGGGGTATAGAGGGCCGAAGCAGACAAAGTGATATTCTGTGTCTAGTGGCTAACACCGTCAACATAATCGATGTGGTAGGATGATGGAGGATGCATCTATCAATAAAATGGATGGTAGATCAGACATGAGGAGTGGAGGTGAAAAAGAAGACTAAAAACTCTACAAATGTGTACAAGGAAAAAACCTAGTGTAGAATGAATACACTCGGGTGTAAAAATTCTTTAAGTAAAACCCGTTGACAGGTTCTTTGAGAGGATAACCTTCTAGAGAGGCTAGGGTGTATGACCCTTTAGTGAGACAGTGTTGGACAATGTAGGGTCCATGCCATAATGATTCTAATTTACCATGACCAAGAGTATCATGGGTGATATCGTAGGCTAGGAAGAGATCTCCTTCGTTAAATGAACAAAGGTTGACATGGCAGTCAAAGGTGGCTTTGGAACTTTTTTTAGCTGCCTCATTTCTCTATAATGAAAACCAACGATCTTCCTCCAATGACTCTAAGGTCAGCAAGTGTTGCTCCATTGGAGCAGTGTCACGTACTATCTCGATGGAAGTGTGTAATGTGGGAATTTCTCACTCGATAGGGAGGGTGGCTTCGATCCCATGGACAAGGTGGAACGGTGTAAAACTAGTGGTAGTTTTGACTACCACACAATAATCCCATAATGTTGAAAACAACATATGATGCTAGTTGGTATTATGTTTGTCGACGATACGTTGTAGCATGGTTTTGAGGAATTTGTTGACAACCTTGACCTATCTATTGGAATGAGGGTAGTATGGGGAGGAAAAATCATGGGAGAAGCCTAAATTTGAGGAGAGTTATGAAAATATCTCATTCTCAAAGTGTTTACTATGATCGGATACTAACTGTAGTGGAATTCCAAAATGGCTAATGACGTGGTTGAAGAAAAAACGTGTTGTTGTGTCAACGATATTTTTGAAGGTAGGGATGGCTTTGAGCCCTTTGGTAAAGTAATCGACTCCCACAAAAATGTACTTGTTTCCATTACTGGATGGTAGATTGCAAGTCATGAAGTCTATGCTCCATTTGTAGAAGGGGTCGGCGGTTATGACTAGATGTAGAAGAGTAGGTGGCACTCGTGCTTTGCTTGCGTAGAGCTAGCATTGGTTGCATATCTTGACAGCGTGGATGCAGTCATGAAATAGTGTGGGCCAAAAGTATCCTTCTTGAATGAGTTTTTGGGCAGTGGACATACCTGAGAGGTGGCCACCGCAAGTGCCACTATGGAAATCATTCAATACTCTGTCGGCTTCATCGATGGTCAGACAGTAACGGAGGATGGTATCGACCCCACGTCGGTACAAGACGTCACCTATGAGGAGGTATTGAGGGGCCTGATGGCGAATGCACCGAAAATCAACTCGAGAGAGATGCAACCCAAACTTTTGTGTCTGAAGGTAGATGAGAAGGTCATCGTACCAAGGGTTATTAGAGGGGATGAAGAAGAGGTGTTCATTGGGAAAATATGTATTGACATGTGAATCTTTAGAGTTTGATGGAAACATTGTAATGAGTTCGACAAGAACAAGTTCTTTCTTTCTTTTGGGAGTTGAGAAATCTAGGTCTTATTCCTGAAGGATGACGATCCATCGGGCAAATTTTCCATTAATATTTTGTCGACTAAGCAAGTATTGCATGGGGTTGGACTCTACTATGACTTTGGTAGTGGGAACCAAGATATTGTGACATAGTTTCTGAACTGCGAGGACAACTGTGAAGGCTAGTTTCTCATCATGATTGTATTTCAGGGGTGGTCCTGAAAGGTTTTTACTGATGTAGAAAATGACATGTTCTCGCCCATCATCTCCTAGTTGTACGAGGGCTCCTACTACTGGGACAGCTGAGGCTGACAAGTATAGGATGTAATCGTGGTTATAGTCTGGGGGACTAATCAAAGGGGCATTGGATAGGGCCACTTTTAGATCATTAAAATTAGTTTTAGCATGTTCATCCCATCAAAATGGGATGCCATTATGTAGTAGGTGGAGGAAACCATGTGCGCAGCTGGGGTAATCTGGGACAAAGCGACGTAAAAAATTATCTTTGCCTTGTAGGCTCTGCAATTCGCGTAACTTACTAGGTGGTGGAATTTATGTGATAGCTTGGACCTTGAGGGGGTCCACCTTGATGCCGTGTTGGGAGACAATGAGACCAAGAAGGCGTCCGACGGTGATGCAAAATACACACTTAAGGGGGTTCAAGTGGATATTATACTGGTGACATCGTTGAAAAATGATGCGTAAGTCGTCAAAATGTTAGGTTCGTTTCTTGGATCGAGTAGTGAGGTCATCCAAGTAAGAGAGGATGATGCAAGAAAGATCATGGAAAACATAATTCATGGCCCATTGAAATGTAGCACCTTCATTTTTTAGTCGAAAAGGCATGACACGATAAGAAAAAGTACCCCATGGAGTAGTAAAAGCGATTTTATAATGATTTGTTGGAGGGATTTGGATTTGATTGTAGTCGGAGAACCCATCCATGAAGGACAATGTGATTCAGGAGCATCACTCCATCTCAGCATGCACCGACTCATTTACACACGAAGAGCGATCTCAAATCTAGGCCGTTGGATCTAGAAGGACACATGGCAAAGGACCAGTGCATCGCTGATTTGCAATCGGAAGTAGCAGAGTTGGGAGAAGAGAGGGCTCGCGAAGTCCGAGCTCGTGATTTGATCACATTCGTTGATCATGGGAAGAACGTGGACCATATATCTGGTTCTGAAGAAATCGTTGATTCGAAATTAGGGAAGGAAGAGGAAACCGCTCGCAAAAGTCCCGAAGTGCGGGGTCACGAAGGGGGTTAACCCATGGTAGTAGTTTGTGGTAACATCAATGAAAAAGGGTCTATGGGTGCCACAGAAACAACTCTTGAAGAAAAGGAAAGACATGTGGTAGATATTTCGAGTTGCAGTAAGGAATCTAAAGAGTCGCTTCGACTCAGAAATTCTAATGATCCTAAACCAGGAGGTCAAGTCATCCCTTTGGAGGCGAGGTTTATTTCAAAGTGGTATTAGAGCTTGATTTCGTCTGCAGACTGTGGAATAAGGGAGATACAAAGATAGTCTGATACCAAGTGGTATCAAAGCTTGATTTTGTCTGTAGAGTGTGGGCGAAGGGAGACAGAGTGTGATGCTTTGTTGGAATTGTTGCAAGTCGTGTGACAGATGGTAACTAGCTAGGTGGGCTGCAGACAAAGCAAGATGGCCATTGATGGTCATAAGCATGGTCGAGGGGAAGCACAGTCATAGAAGAGCAAGGTGGAGATGGACAAGGAGATCAGTGACATCTGAGCGCAGATGGAGGAGCTAACATTTAAGATGGAACAGGAGTCAAAGGTACACTCGAGGTATGAATGGCCTTTGAAGAGGATAGTCATATGGCATGTTCCAAATTTTTTGGCTAGGAGGCAACAACAGATGTTAAAGAGGTGGTTGAGGCATGTTGAAAACCTTGGTTATAAGGGAAAGAGATCTGGAAAGTGTCTTGTATATTTCCAGGTGGGCAATAAGAAGGGATTGGTGGATCTCATAGAATGCCAGGTGGGAAGAGGAGACATCCCATATTTCCAAGTTGCCAAGGTAGAAGAGATGAGCTCAGTTGAGATTTCATTGATACGTGAAGAGGAGGAATAAGAGAGACCTCACTCAGATGAAGATTTGCATAGGACTGTGAGCCACATGAATGAAGATGATGAGAAGCTAAAAACTTCGGTCACAGAGAAGGAGGATCAGAGGGATTTTTTTATCATTGGAGGAGTCAAGATATTCCTACCAAGCAACCAAGGAGAGGCTAGTGCAGATGTTGCAAATGTGACAAAAAGATAACAAGCTGAGACTATCATGGAAGAAAAGGAATAGATATTGATGTCTTTCCCAATAGAAGGAGAACACCCAGTTGAGTTACTCACTCAGTGGGAATTGGAGTTAAGGGCACTGGAGGATTGGTTGGATAATCTAGAACCATAAGGTGACTGCTAGAATATAGCCATGCCAGGGGAGATACACCAACATGAGTTGCAGTCGGTAGGAGCTAGAAGAGAGCCAACTAAAGAACCAAGAGAGGTAAAAGCTCAGCAGAATCCTAGTGATGAGAAGCCTACAGGAGGGAAGACTGCAGTAGAGTGGTAAGCTAAGGCCACAAAGGAAGAAGGTGTCTTGGGAAGTCAGTGTGATTTTCCCATTGACAAGGAGCGAGTGCAACGAGCTAGTATACAACAAAAGAACCAGCCATGGGAGAAATTGGACGAGGTGATCGAGGAGATCATGGATTTGATGTCAAGGTCAGCAACATAAGTTGTCAATATGAGGAAGCTGGATGAAAGGAAACCTGTAGGAGCAATGGGGATGATGCAGAGGCAGCGGAGCAGAGGAGCCATGAGACAGTTCTAAAGGAAATTTTGGGATCCAGGTGGATTTCAACCATGTTGGAAAGCTCATGAGCAAGAGCTCATGATTTCTTCCGCTGTGGAGTATGATGTGTTAATATTATGGTAGCTGCGGGAGGTATTTACCTCCACGTGTGAACCTAACAAGAATAGAAGATTCCAGAAAGCAAGAGAAAACCCTAATGAGTTGGCTAATAACCCTAGAAGCCTTGTCGACTCAAGAAGATAATTTATATTAGGTTATTAGCCTCCAAGAGAAGAAATCAGCCAGAAATAATAATAATATACTAAACAGACACTTATCTAGAAGGAGAAGTCAGTCCTAGCAAAACTGGCAGAACCACTATAAATACAGGGCACCAGTTCTCATTTGATAGCATCTCAGAATTGCAGTTCCCAGTTTGGTGCGCACTGCAGTTGCAGTCTTGTGCGCAGGTTTGGAGGAGAGCTGCTGGTGCAGCTGTAGCAACAACAAGTTTTCAGTATTGACTTGAATATCTCTTGGCTAGGGTTTAGGACTATCTTATCATTCTTTTGTGTTGCGCTATACTTGGAGAGAGGCACACTACCCTTTGTTTGGCTATCTAGCCTAGGGTTTGCTTCCAAAAGAATTCTTAGTCAAGGTTAAGGTGCTCGGAGGGAGGCTTCGGCCTATGGTTGGGTGACAAAGGTATCGTCAATGGTAAAATGAGCACACCATATTCTATATTCTAACAGGTTATGGCCCCACACCCCTTTAGTCAGCCTAAAATGCTGGAAGGAAACATAGTCACTAGATATTGAGCTCGTTGAGGAACTGCCGCTAGGGTTACTAGCAGGAGCAGTTTCCAAAAGCACTACAGCTAGGGTTACTAGAAGAAACCCTAAACCTCTTGTTGAGGAACCTTAAGTGATGATATTGACCTAATCTCTAGATAAATCAGTGCGCCCTAGCCCAACGCATCTCCTGGTACTCTCAGAAGGCCAAGACGTGAAGTTTGGATTTCTAGTCAAATCTAGGGTTTGACCAAGTCAAGCAGCCATGATGAACTCTATGAAGTCTGGGAACAAGTTAGATGCAGCCTCTAACTTCAGAGCATGGAAGACAAGGATTGACCTCATCCTTGCTAAGAATAAAGTACTAGATATTGTGAAAGGAAAGATCATGAGGCCAGAGTTTAAAGAAGGAGAAGAGAAGGAACCACAGAACATTGCAGCTATGGAGATGTTCAAAGATGTTGACATCAATGCCATGATTATCATAGTGGATTCCATAAAATACCACTTGATACCCTACATCTCCCATCTTGACTCATCGAAGAAGATGTACGATGCCCTAACAAATCTCTTCTCAGTCAGAAACATTAGACAAGTCATGAGTCCGAAGAATGAGCTCTGTGACATGAAGATGAATGATGACGATAGCATAACATCATACTTTGTAAGGATATCCCAGTTAAGAGAAAAACTACAAGATATTGAAGAGATCACTTCAGAAAAGGAATTGGTGAACATAGTACTCAATGGTCTTCCCAAGACATGGGATGCATTTGCCGCAAGCATGAACACAAGGAAGGAGTACCTGACATTTGAAGAACTTTGGACTTGATGTGATCAAGAAGAATCAAGGATCAATGCAAAAGAGAAACCTCAAAAGAAGTACGATGATCAAGCCTTCACAGCAAGATTTAAGAACTTTAGGGACAAAAGAAAGTTCGATTCAAGAAGGAAGGCAAAACAAAGAAAAGATATTTCAGAAATACAATGCTTCAACTGTCAAAAGTATGGTCACTACAGGAATCAGTGTCCCGAGCTAAAGAAAAGGAAGGAGAAACACGAAGCATCGATTGCCGAAGAAAAGGAATATACAAAGAAGACTAAGCAGGATGGAAGAGACTTCTTCTACTAAAAGGTAACAACACTCTTCTTATTTCTTGTACATTTCTTGTTTGCATCATCTCTATACATATCTTGTATATCTATCTCTTGGAAGATAATGTGTTCCAAGAAAAACTATACCTATGGAAGAACAAACAAGATGAAAAGAGTTATCATTAGATATTACACATGAAAGAATGAAATATATCATGTGAAAGCTATTACAAGATAAGTCGAAATCAGAATCAATCTTGAAGAGACTTAGAAGTCAAATATCAAAAGAAATTGGAGAAAGACTTATGATGACAACTAAGACAAAATCGTGGACTCTATCAGACAGAGGGAGCCGATTATATGCACTCTTACATGAAGCAAGTATTAGGAGGGAGCTAATCCTATGATCCATTGAAGATGATGAAATGTATATATCCATGGTAGCAGCCATGAAAAACAGTACGTGTTCATCTCAACCGCAAAAGAAGACCTCTTCAAAGAAAAGCCTTAAAGTATTCATGGTTGTCCATCTAGATCCGTGATCCTATGATGAAAGGAAGAAGTGGAATCTCTAGAACATGGAATCTCCATGAATCCAAGAGATAATGAAAAACATGAAGAAGAACATGAAGATTCCAAGAAAGAAAGAAAAGCTAGAACAACCAGTCATTACATCAGTAATCACAAGATTACCAAGCCTGATATGAAAGCAATCAAGAAGAAGAACTGAAAGTTTTGATGAAGAACAATGTATGGAAGACTTATGAATGAAATCATTGCAAGATCCAAAACCAAAGGTTCTCCCAGATGGAGGGAGAAGACTATGATGATTACTTATTCCAGTACACCAAACATATCACTGCATGAGTCATTATATCATCCACAACATCCATGAGTTGGAATTCTACATCAGATAAATGCAAAGAATGTTCTCCAAAGAAATTGAATAAAGAACGTATGAAGAGAAATATCAATACTTTTAGGCATACTAGAAAGGGACTCCTATATGCAGATAAGAAGAAGACAACTTAGTGGAGAACCTCCAGTGCATAGCAAAAGCATGGTGAAGATTTCCTATAACATCAAGATGACTACTCAACAGATCAGATCTCATGATGACAGAAGAAGCGCCACATGGATATGTTCGCGTTCTCCAACTATGATATACTCTATTGTTCAGATCTACATGAATCCTTTAGAAGTGTTCCAAACTAAAGTACAATCATTACATTATCCATGAAAAAATCTAGAAAGGAGAAAATGATTTCTCCAACACATATCTCTACAGATAAGCAAATAAGAAAACATTTTGGTAAAGCTTCTATCCAAGATGAATGAGTTTTCATACTCAAGCTGGAGCTCGTGGAAACAACATCCTTCTTATTGGAAAAGGAAGAAATGACTCTCCAAGTTAGGTGAGACTACTAAAAATATTATTTATCTTTGTAATTGAAAAATAGTCCAGATTGGACAGATGCTTTCCTGTTCGGAAAGTTGATTGAGATTTCTGACGGACAGTGAATTCCCATTGTAGTTAACATGGGAGGTAGACTGATTGCTGATGTATCATAAACAATGACTTCCCATTGTGGTTAACATGGGGAGTGGTCTAGGATAGTCATTCTTCATGGCAGTCACTCTAAGTAGTGGTCAAGTAGAATGGTCTGCCTCACCGAGTAGTCATTCTTTCGAAGTTCACAGTTATGAGTAGTTTCGAAGAATGGTCCGTTTTGGAGGTTGATGTAGGACAAATATTCCTTAGGGAAGACTCATTCTCTCTAGGTTACACTTTGTTTAGTGTCGGAGGAATGTCCTAGGGTGGGGAATGGTTCGGACAGTTATTCCTTAGGGCAGACTCATTCTCTCCAAGTTACACTTTGTTTAGTGTCGGAGGAATGGCCCAGGGTGGGGAATAGTCCAGGCTCAACAATCAGGGACAGTCATTCCTCAGGGTTTATACATTCTCTCCAGGGTGCACTTTAATTAGTGTAGGAGGAATGGCCCAGGGTGAGGAATGGTCCAAACATTTCTTAGGTTTATACATTCTGTCCCGGGTGCACTTTAATTAGTGTAGGAAGAATGGCCCAGGGTGAGAAATGGTCCAAGCTCAGAAATCAGAAATAATCCTTCTTCCTTGTTTGAGAAGAATGGGGCAGATAGACCATTGTTGATATTCTATACTGAGGGAAAATATTCTTTCATATCTCACAAATGTGAGTGAAATATTGGCCCAGATGATTCAGTTTATGTTTAACAATATTTTTCTGTGTAGGATGGCATCAGATGATGGTGAATATGTTTCACTATTTTGAGGTAGATATTCTTTTAGAGCTCACAGATGTGAGTGAAACATTGGCCCAGACAAATCAAGTTTATATCATAACATTCTTTCTATGCAAGTTGCTATTAGATGTTTGTTATGAAGACAATAGACATAGACTACTATGGTGGATGTGCTCCACTATTCGTGAGGCAGATATTCTTTCAGAGCTCATAGATGTGAGTGAAATATTGGCCCAAATAATTCAGTATATATCATAACATTGTTTCTATGCAGATTGTTATGACGATTGTATGATAGTAGAGGAGGACTACTGAGGTGGATATATTCCACTGTTCGCAACCATTACGTTGTTGATCAAGTACTTGTGTGTTACTTGGTGTGGTAGTAAACCAGTTGGATTGTAGTTATGTACTACTATGAATAGAAACATTCGTGTTCTATCCTTGTTCTAATTGCCTTGAAGACTATTAGTAGTCTATTGGAGATAACGATCATTTAGATGGATGATGAACATATATTTTCTAGACGGAAAATAGTTCAGAACTTTTACTCCTCTTATATTACTCTATGGTGAGAGTGACTTATCCAACATCATATCTAATTACTCAGATGAAGTATGGTTTCGAGAGATGATGCAGTTGATGGTGATGGTGATGCTCATGACCTAGTCATGAAATAGTCTAGATGACTATATTGATGCTATCGGGTAAATGGTATGTTTTGTGCTGAAGTCCATTACCTGTAAATACCTCTCTAGCTAAGAGGGAGTTTTAATATTATGGTAGTTGTGGGAGGTATTTACCTCCACATGTGAACCTGATGAGAATAAAAGACTCCGGAAAGTAAGAGAAAACCCTAATGAGTTGGCTAATAACCCTATAAGCCTTGTCGGCTCAAGAAGATAATTTATATTAGGTTATTGGCCTCCAAGAGAAGAAGTCGGACAGAAATAATAATAATATACTGAACTGACACTTATCCAGAAGGAGAATTTGGCCCCACTATAAATACAGGGCACCAGTTCTCATTTGACAACATCTCAGAATTGCAGTTCTCAGTTTGGTGTGCATTGCAGTTGCAGTCTTGTGCACAGGTTTGGAGGAGAGCTGCTAGTGCAGCTGCAACAACAACAAGTTTTTAGTATTGGCTTGAATATCTCTTGGCTAGGGTTTGGGACTATCTGATCAGTCTTTTGTGTTGCACTATACCTGGAGAGAGGTGCGCTACCCTTTGTTTGGCTATCTAACCTAGGGTTTGCTTCCGGAGGAATTCTCAATCAAGGTTAAGGTGCTCGGAGGGAGGCTTTGGCCTATGGTTGGGTGATGAAGGTATCGTCAATGGTAAAACGAGCACACCATATTCTATATTCTAACATGATGCAAGAGCATCACTCCATCTCAGAATGCGCCAACTCATTTACACACATAGTGCACATTCAAGGAAGGAGAGGTGTTTCCCTCGAGAATCCAAGACAAGATCCAAACATTAATTGATGACAAGATGGAAGATCAGAATCGTCATCCATTAATATGTTGATGTCGAAATAGATCTGCGTTTGATTTGGAGTAGGTGGCCATCATTGTAATTTGGCCTTTTGATAGGCATTAGGGTTGGTGATTTGACACCATTAGTTAGCTTGCGATGGAAGCTCATAGAGCCCCTCTTTTATAAATCTTTGTATTGTAAGCAAATTAGAGGTTAGACAAGTCGGGTTGTAGGCTAGAGGTTAGGATAATTTCAGAGAGCTGAGACTCAGTTGTAGCTCAAACTCCACCATTGTAACTTGGCATTCCACCATTAATAGGAATGGATAGTTTTTCCTATTTTACATTTCTATGTAATGGATATTACATTATGAATTTCTTTTACATTCATTTGAGTTGTAGATGAATGTTAGAAATCATCAACAGAGATAGGGATATTTTTTTCTATTCGAGAGTGTGTTGCGTTAAGTCTGGTTCTCTAGGCTAAGTGCAAGGAGCGTGTGACATAGCTGGGAAGCTACGTAAGCCAACGCAAGGAGTGCATTTCTGAACTCAGTGGAGTTAGAAGAGAAGCTGTCAGGAAGGCACACCAGATTTACTTATATACTCAGGGAGAAATTTCAAGGTGGTTAGGCCCCTTGAAAATAAATACTGTGTGGAGAGAGGCACAATCTAGAGTTACTGAACACTTTGTAATACTCTTCCAGGAGGGCATCGAGCTAACGTGAGTATGCGTAGGAGAAAAACGACTGAAGGTGTTGAAGAACCCTATAATTATTGAACATTATGGTGAAGGAAGGATTTGCAGGAGGTGCGTCGATAAAGGAAAGGATATTCCTTAAACCTTTCCATAATGTGAGGGAGAATTCGTCAAAGAGCTAAGCCAAGCACAAGGAGTGTGCCTAAGGTGTTGTGAATTCTTCTTACTAGCTCAGAAAGCATAGTGAGAAACTACCAGAAGGGCATGAGAAAGTTGCAGAGGAACTTGGAGTCGGGAAGGTTTTCAAGCCGAGCAAAGTTGTCGGAGAGTTGCACATATTTCTGCAAGGAGTGTAGAAAGGATATTTTGAGAAAAACCTAAGTCTTGAAAGGTGAAATTGCGCTAAGTGTGCAAAGGAGTTGAGGACTTGCTAAAGTATTGAGGATAGAGAAGTCATCCATCAATAAGGAGAAGACAAGTGATAGGAGATCGAGAGGTTCGTGGAGGAAAAACTTCAAAAATTTTGTGGAGAGCAAACTAGGATCTTCGCAAAGTCGCGAAGAGCGATCTCAAATCCAGGTCATTGGATCTGGAAGGATGCATGGGAAAGGACCATCACATCGTTGATTCACAATAAGAAGGAGAAAATTTAGGAAAAGAGAGGACTCACGAAGTTCAAGCTCTCGATTTGATCACAACCGTTGATCGCGGGAAGAACATGGACCATAGATCTGGTCTCGAAGAAATTGTCGATTCAAAAGTCGGGAAGGAGGAGGAAACTGATCGCGAAAGTCCCGAAGTGGAGGGTTGCAAAGGGAATTAACACATGGTCGTAGTCCATGGTCACATCAATGAAAAGGGTCAACATGTGCCACAAAAATGGGGCCTGAAGAAAAGGAAAGACCTATGGTATAGATTTCGGGTTCCAATAAGGAATCTAAGGAGTCACTTTGACTTAGAAATTCAAACAATCCTAGACCGGGAGGTCAAATCATCCCTTTGGAGGGGAGGTTGAAACTTGACGTCACAATGCCTTGTGTCCAGCACAATCATCGATAATTTGGTCGATGAAAGGAATTGGAAAGTTTTCATTGGGACTAGCATGGTTGAGATCACGAAAGTCAGTGAAAACACGAATAGTTCCCTATTTTTTGTTAAGGGTTACGATGTTGGAAACCAATGAGGTATACACAATGGGTTAAATGAACCCAACAACATGTAACTTGTGGATTTTGGCTTTGATAGCGACAACTTTGGATGGGTGAAGTGGGCATTGCTTTTGATGGACTGGGGCAACATCTGGCCATGTGTCGATATGATGTTCGACTATAGAAGGATCGAGGTCAGGCATATCCGCATATGACCAGGAAAAAATATCTCGATATTCCTGAAAGAGAGATTTGTAAGCTGTGAGTTCCTCAAGGGATCATGAGGCGCCAATGGTGATATATTCTATGATTCTCGGTTTGATGGAAATGTTGACCTTGACGGTGGGGGAGATATTGGCCAAGTTTCCTTCTTCAAAAGCATATGGGGAAGTGATAGGGTTGTTGAATCGGTATATATTCCATAAAGGAATAAAATCCTTGGTTTTCATTGCACATATAGAGGCTTGGCTAAGAGGCTTGAAGGCTTCCTATGAGATAAAAAGTGCTCGGTGATGGAGTGCATTCCATGGGCAATCGGGGGTAGTGAGTTCCTCCAGGATACCTTCATCACAGTGGAAAATGCAAGAATACAGGGGATTCAAAGAGGTGACACGGGTGACTGTCACAGTGTGATTGTACTTAAGTGGAGAAGACATAGAGGGGATATCAAAAACTGGGTGCGATGGCTTGCTTGACATAAGCCAAATGTTCAGACACTGTGGGTGATAAACTGTGGTAGGGGGTAAGATTTCCTATGGGAAATGTGTTAAATTTTTAATTAAAATAAAGTACCAAGGAAAGTGTTTCTCTTCCCTAGGCGCTTAAGGGGGAGAAAGTGCCTAATGTGGGTCCTAGTCATTTAATTTGTGAGATGCAAATTAAAAGGTGACTTTATGACTAAAGTGAGGGTGAGTGAAGAGACACCAAATCTCAGCCACCCATGTAATCTAATCTCAATCGTTAGATTAGAAAACCCCTCACCTTCCCTCATGAGGTCGATTAGGGCAAGGGGGTGCACCCATTCTAGAGTAGTTCATTCATTTCTGGTTGAGAGAGAAAGAGAGAGTAGAGAGAGGTCGAGC
Organism: Picea engelmannii; assembly: GCA_009831015.1. NCBI lineage: Eukaryota > Viridiplantae > Streptophyta > Pinopsida > Pinales > Pinaceae > Picea > Picea engelmannii. The sequence goes on along the minus strand of ML784718.1, from coordinate 363,326 downwards.
TTGAGAAGAGAGATAGCATTTGCTGAAGGAGAGCATGCATCCCAAGGAAAAGAAAAACATGGATTTTCAGGTAGCAGGCAGCATGGATTTTGAGGCAGCAGGCAACAAGGAAGAATAGGTCGTACTGTATAGATTTCTGAAGGTCGTACAGCAATAAATGTGCACATAAATCGAGGTGGATAGCAGCTGTGTTTTCTGAAATTATTGGCATGCTTTTAAAAGTTGTTGTACAACATTTAATTGGCACAGAAATCAAGGAAGGAGCTGGGCACACTTTTCTGGGTGAGAAAAGTTCGTACAGTCCTTACAGAACTGCACAAAAATCAAGGGCCATACCACAGAAAATTCTGGGTGCATTTTTCAAGGTGCTAGCACATTTTTCAAGGCATTTTTTCCTGCAGGGTTTTCCATACAGTCTTGGAAGAATTTTGGGCACAAATTTTGAGACAATCTGTACAGCATTAATTGTTGGGGCAGTCGTATAGTTGTACGAATTTTTGGTTCAGAAATCGAGGAGCAAAGCTACAGGAATGTCCAGATAAGTTTGTGTAAATTTTTGAAGATGAATATGCTGTAAAATAAATTTCTCAGAAGCTCAATAATAATAAAAATCCCTCTCTCACTGGTTTTGCCCTTGTGGTTTTTTCCAGGGTCGAAGTTAGACCAAAAATTCTTGTGTCTAAATTTTTCGAGTTTTGCATACTGCTGATATTTTATTTCTGCGTTGAAAATGATGTTCAGAATCCTCATGTTCCAGTTCTGAAGTTTATTTTTTGCTAAGTTTTTTATATGCTGAAACTGTGCTGAAACTGGGTTTGAGATTTTAACTTTGGTTGAAAAATCAGCGAGACTAAAACTGGGTTGGGGTCTGAAATTTTAACATGGTATCAGAGCTGAGTTGAAGGGAAGCAGAGATTTCAACAGATAGAAAGTTAGGACAATAGTCACTTCACAGGGAAATTTTTTTGAATTTGTGATTTTCAGCAGAAAAAGGGTGATGGCTATTGGTCTAAGAGTTGAGGATAGACTTGATGGGGCAGAAAATTTTGGTGCTTGGAAGGAGAGGATGATCTTTCTTTTGCAAGAGAACGAGTTGTGGGACATTGTGGAGAATACCACTACTCATCCTGTTGTGGTACCTACTGATGCTACTCTTCTTGCAGCCTATACTAAGAAGAGTATCAAGGCTGAGAGATTTATTCTTGATGCCATCAAGGATCATTTGATTCCTCACTTGATGGGGAAGACACATGGCTATGAGATGTGGGAGTCTTTGACTAAATTGTACCAGAGTACAAATGAGAATCGGAAGATGGTTTTGAGGGAAAAACTGAAGAGCATAAAAATGACCAAGGATGAAAATGTGGTCACATACCTTAATAGATTGACACAGGTGAGAGATGAACTTGGAGCTATGGGGGAAGCCATAGCTGACAGTGATCTTGTGAGAACAACATTGAATGGAGTCTCCAAACAATGGGTTGTTTTTGTGGAGGGCATAGTTGCTAGGGAGAAGCTTCCCGGTTGGGAACATATTTGGGATGACTTTGTTCAGGAGGAGACCCAGAGAGGTTATGTACATGGCAGTTCATCCACTGGTCATGAGGAGGAGAATGTGGCTCTTGCTACCACTAGCAAGAAGAAGTTCAGAAAGGGTCCAAAGGGAGGACAGAAGCCCAAGGGTGAAGGGAAGAAAGGCATGGGAAAAGTCAAGTGCTTTGCTTGCCATAAATTTGGGCACTATGCAAGACAGTGTCCAAACAAGAACATGACACAAACAATAGCTTTAGCAGAGGTGGAAGAGTTTTCCACCAAGTTTGACAAGGAATTTTCCTTGATTGTGTGTCTTTCCTCGAGGACCACTACTCCCGATACTTGGTATATTGAAAATGGTGCCTCTCGCCATATGATAGCATTTCGTGAGCACTTGACAGATCTTACTCAGTGTGGAGATGTAGAGGTAGTGCTTGGAGATGACCGGGAGGTCAAGGTGGTTGGTTGTGGGACCGTATCATTTCGGAGGGAGTCTTTGCCTCCCATGACTTTGACATAGGTTCTTTATGTTCCGGGCTTGAAGAAGAACTTAGTGTCAGTTTCTACTATTGAGGAGAAGGTATATGAGGTCTTGTTCCGTGATGGGCAGGTGCTTCTTTTCCCTAGAGGGTCTAGCATCACTTTGGCCAAAGTGATTGGTACTAGACAGGAGAGGTTGTACAAGTTTTTGTTCCAGCCAGTGAGAGGATTGATTCATTCTACCAGCAACAGTAATGACCTATGTGAGATATGGAACAGGAGAATGGCACATTTGCACCATGGGGCTTTGAGAGTTTTGAGGGAGATGGTGACGGGAGTTCCAGATTTCAGTTCAGAGCACCATGAGTTGTGCAAGGGGTGTACCTTGGGAAAGTACACCAAGACTACTTTTCTGAGCAGTGACAGTAGAGCAGTAGGGATACTTGATCTTATACATTCAGATGTATGTGGCCCAATGCCTTCGGCATCGTTGACTGGATCCCTATACTATGTTGTATTCATTGATGACTTCTCTTGGAAGTCCTAGATTTTCTTCATGAAGACCAAAGGACATGTCTTCAGTCAGTTCCAAGAGTTCAAATCTCTTGTGGAGAACCAGACAGGGAAGAAAATCAGAGTCTTGAGATCGGACAATGGGGGTGAGTATACCTCCAAGGAGTTCATGGATTTTTGTGCTGGAGAGGGCATCAAGAGGGAGTTGACTGTTCCTAACAACCCACAATAGAATGGGGTTGCAGAGAGGAAGAACATGGCCATTGTTGGGGCTGTAAGAGCCATGCTACATGATCATGGGATGCCACTATTTCTATGGGCTAAGGCATGCTACACTACAATTTATCTGTAGAACAAGAGTCCTCACAGGGCTATGGGGAGCATCACTCCTGAGGAGGCTTTCTCTGGGAAGAAGCCTGAGGTGGGGCACTTTCGGATTTTTGGGTGCATCACTTATTCATATGTCCCTTCTCAGAAGAGGACAAAGCTAAATCCCATGGCAGAGAGAGGGATATTTGTTGGGTATAGTGAGACTTCAAAAGCTTTCTGTATTTACCTTCCTTCCTTGAGAAAGATTGTCTTGAGGAGGGATATCAGATTTGAGGAGGATGGAGCCTTTAGGAATTCTATAGGGACAGAGAAGGGTGAGCAGTCTTCACCTCATATTCAGGTGAGCCCGCAATAGACTACTGTGACATAGAGTTCGGGACCACCAACTTCGGTGATGACAGGTTCACAGGTGACAAGGCCACAGAGTTCAGGTTCGCAGGCTACCGGTCCAAAGGTTTCAAGATCATGTACTTCAGGGTCTACTACAGGATCATTGTCTTCAGCATATGGGGTTGAGCAGGGAGAGTCCCCTCCACAGGACACTACTTCAGAGAGGAGGAAGCCCAAGTGGCTTCAGGACACTTTGAGGGAGGCACAGGGTTCAGTGGGGAATCCCAGACAGGCAGTGAGGGAGAGTAAACCTCTCGAGAGGTTTTGCAGCTACATCACGATGGTGAGCAATATTCGGGAGTCTAAGCCTTCCAGTTTTGAGGAGGCCTCTAGTAGACAAATATGGAGAGATGCCATGATGGAAGAGTACAATTTCATCATGAAGAACAATGTCTGGGAAGTTGTTCCTAGACCTGAGGGGAAGTCAGTGGTGACTTCTAGATGGCTCTACAAGCTAAAGCATGTTGCGGATGGCAACATTGAGAAGTACAAAGCTCGCTTTGTGGCTCGGGGGTTTTCATAGGTTGAGGGAGTTGACTATGATGAGACCTTTGCGTTGGTTGCTAGATACACTTTGATCAGGGAAGTGATCTCCATTGCAACAGAGATGGGTTGGAAAATCCACTAGATGGATGTGAAGACCACATTTTTGAATGGTCTTATAGAGGAGGAGGTGTATATTGAGCAGCCATTGGGCTTTGAGGTGCATGGGAGAGAGTCTCATGTGTGTAGACTAAAGAAGGCATTGTATGGAATGAAACAAGCTCCCAGAGCTTGGTATTCGAGGATATATGCCTATTTGCAGCAGTTGGGTTTTGAGAAGAGTGAGGCAGATCCCAACCTATACTTCATTGTGGTTGGAGAGGATCCTCTCATTCTTCTGCTTTATGTGGATGATCTTTTCATTACAGGGGCAAATAGACTCATCAACAACTGTAAGGAAAGCCTTGCTTCAGAGTTAGAGATGACTGATATCGTACTGATGCATTACTTCTTGGGATTGGAGGTTTGGCAGGATCCTGGACACATCTTCCTGGGACAGGGGAATTATGTGTGTGATATTCTGAGAAGATTTCAGATGGGAGATAGCAGGTCCATGACCACTCCCATGATTACCAACTGGAAGAAGCTTCATGCTTCTGAGTCATAGTTGGTGGATTCCACTTTGTATCGTCAGTTGATCAGGTCATTGATGTATTTGGTCAATACCAAGCCAGATATTTGTTTTTTTGTCAACACTCTCAGTCAGTTCATGGTGGAGCCTAGGAGAGTGCACTAGGTGGCAACAAAACATGTGCTCAGGTATCTTTGTGGTACAATAGATTATGGTTTGGACTATCATAGAGGAGATGGAGTTTGTCTTGTTGGCTATACAGACTCAGATTGGGCAGGATGTGTTAGTGACAGGAAAAGCACTTCAGGGTGTTGCTTCGGATTGGGATCAACAGTTGTGTCTTGGTTTAGTCAGAAGCAGAAGTCAGTGGCTTTGAGTTCGGCAGAGGCTGAGTATATGGTAGCTAATCAGGCTAGTTGTGAGGCCCTTTGGCTTCGCAAGATGCCGGTGGGATTGTTCGGTGTGCAGTTGAGGCCTACCGTGATTTACTGTGATAATTAGAGTTGCATCAAACTCTCGGAGAATCCAGTTTTTCATGACCAGTCTAAGCATATCGAGATTCAGTATCACTTCATCTGTGATTATGTTTAGAGAGGAGTTGTGGAGCTACAGTACATATCTACAGAGGAGCAGGTTCAAATAGTTTGTCCAATGAGTAAGAGACTAGGTCATATATATTTAGAACTATAATTTCTTCCATGGTTTGAACAACCTTTCGAAAAACCTTGGTGATTCTAAGTAGTAGTTGTAAAAAGGGTAATATTTTATCCTATTTCTCTATCAACACTTGAGTTATGAGTCTCAAGGCTTGAACTATTGGCTTAGGAATAACAAAAGGATACTCAAATTTAGTCTCATAATGGTTCAAATTAAAGAATTTTTGGGCTTTCAAATTTAAATTATGTTTCTTGAAAATCCATCTCAAGGATAACTCTCATTTAAACTTCAAGGTCAAGTTAGCTAGTTTATAACTCAAGTTTATTAGATGTTGACTGATTTATTATTTTTATAATATTTATGTGGAATACAACTTCTACCAATTTCAGCCATATAATAATGGCATCCCTCCTTCTAGCATTAAAATTTTGTCATAAGCATATATCCTTCGCGATTTATAGGAGTTCAACCAAAGAAAAGTTCAATTATACTTGACTTCATTTGGAACAAGTAACCCTATATATTACAGTCAGTTACCATTCACAAAATATTAATTTACAATACCTTAAAATTAATCCTAAAACATAAATATGCAATTCTAAACTAAATTTTTGGAAAGGAGAAAGACAAAAACATATGGATACTCAATTAAATGAAATCATAACCATATAAAGTGTCATTGAATTACACATACATATACTTGTTGTGAAATGAAGGTGAGCCTATCACTTATATAAAAAAACTAAAATTTATTATCATTTAAAATAAGAAAAGATATAAAACATAAGAATAATCCAAAACTTATATATCAGTTCTCACCAGAATTCAAGAATTAATGGAAGTCATGAGAAATATAAGCATTCGTACATACAAAGAATCAATTTATTTTAAAAATGACCAACATACTTTTCATATTAAATGTACACAAATATTTTCATGTCATAAAATCTAAAAAATCGTTTCTTACTTATTATTTATACAAAAATGCAAGAATAAACAAGAAACTAAATCGATTCGTATTCTACAACTTCTTAGACTTCCATTGAAAACTAAATCGAATCGTATTCTACAGCTTCTTAGACTTCCATTGGATCCACTGAAGTCCGTCCCTTGGGATTCTCCGTGTTGTTTATGCTTTCCAAGATTTCAAAACATTGACAATATGATTGGTTTGAGGAAGTTGATCTTAATTGAGTAGAGCCATGAGTAATGGGATATTTCTTCCTAACTTTTCGATATATTTTTCCACTTTGGGAAAAGTGGATTTAAGCCTTGCAATATTTTCAAGAAATTTAAACATAGTCTCTTATTTGTTAAACAATATCTATAGAAATATATCATAAGCCATGCCACAAACAATAACAATAGTATTCTCCAATTTTTTAAGTGTAATACTTCAGTTTTGAGTTCCTGAATTAATAATGCATTTCGTTTATTTGATGAAAGATCGGAGTTTCTGAACATTTGAAAGGGGTCATAGTGCCTAGGAAATGTAATACTTTGATCATTATTAATAATTAAATACATTGATAATTGTGAGATAAACAAGGACAAGATTTATAGGGGTTATGATTCCACAAGAGAGGGGGGAAGTTGAGGGGCTAAGCCTTTACATTTTAAAATTATTTTTATTTTACCCACCTTGGAATTTTGGAGAGAAAGAGGGGGTTACATGAGATTCTTGAGGAAGGCCACATTATGCTTTTGATATTTAAACCTTGTTCTTGATTGTCTTGGGGGTTGACCATTCATTCTCATTGAAATCATTTTTGGAGTCCTTCCTCACTAATTCACTCCTCTACTCATTATTGGTTTTGCATGGGGAAAGGAAAAGAAATTGTTGAAGGAAAGTAGCCGCGGTTGGATGGATGTAATTAATTACTGATTATTCCACAAAGGGAGGGATGCATGTGGGCATGAGAATAATGGAAGTTGAGAGAGAATTGTCCACAACTGAGAATCCTAAGAGTTTCTAGCATTGAGGTTTCATGAAAAGAAGCATTAGAGCCCTAGAAAGAGGTGGGCAACCTGAGGGACTGCATGCCACTAAATGGGGTTCATTTTCTTTGGGTGGTTCAGGATAAAGTGGAAAGAGAGATGATAAACTAGATTTGTTGTGTATTTGAGAAACTTGTGAGAGATTGATTGTTGACTGGTTTGGGAAACTGAGTGTCAGTATCAGACCCGTCCTTGTGGATTCATAGCCCTTGCTCGGGGGTGACCTATGTTGTTGATGCATGTAACAACAACGCCTAAGGTTGGGTGGAACTTCCTTTGTATGCAGCCATTTGGTGGTTGGTTTAATTAAATATAAGTGATCTATGTCATGTGTTTCTCTTCTTGTATATTTATTTTTGACGTGTATTAATTATTATCTCTAAGATATGTATTTACAATGTTCCTTATTTATTTTTATTGTTATGCATGGAATATGGTTCTTTTCATTTATCGTATCATGAATTTTGATTATTGTATGTGTTCCTTTCATGTTTCTTTATTAATTAATTGATATCATAAATTTGAAATCAGTCCAAGAAGTGAGTTCTTGAAGTAGTGTGGCCCATCCTATTGGTGGTTGTGTATGTTACATTTGGAGACTTGATCCTATTGAATTTTTTTTATCAATGGAACCTAGGCAAGGTAGGTTGTACTTAGCTACAATTTTATCTATGAAATTCTAGGTCTTGGTAACTCCATTGATTTATGCTTCCATGTTCTCAGAAGTTTCCTATGCTAGGTTCTTCCAATTATCCAAGCCGCAATCAATATACACAATTTTATCTTCAATATATTGGGGTACCTCAAAGTCAAACCTCTACATATATCCTTTCCACCTTCTAAAATAATCAAATTGCAATTGTAATTATTCTGTTGTAATATTACAGGATAAGGTATGTTTATGAAGATCTAACATAGTGTCAACCTATCTCTAAAAACATTCCACTTTCCAAAGAAACTCCTCTTAATATCAATCGATTTATCCTTCATTATGAGAGCATAATTAAGTAAATTGGTGGGATCACATTGATAGGTTCGATAATTATTGACTTCATTATCTAGATTGGAAATTTTATCTTGTTGTTGCTTCATTTGTTTGATATTTAAGCTAACTACAACTACAATTTCTTCATTGAATGTTATCTTTGTAGATGATAGGGATTGTAATCCAACTTATTCTACATTCAAAACAATAGCTTGAGAAGTAAAAAAAAAATCTTTGACAACAATATTTTTCTTCCTGTCGTGACATTACCTAGAAATTTCTTGGTCTTTCTATCAAAATTAAAGTTATCAAGATCTACCACATCTACAGGAGTGGGTGATCCAGATTTTATGAGAAGAACGAAATGACTACAGATTATTAACAGGTTCTTAACACAAAATAACAGGGATACAGTAAAACTGGTTTTCTATTCAATAAGGAAATAAGTTGAAATTGTAAAATGCAGTGGAAAACAAGCTTGTTGGAATGGTGGTTGCTTATCTCTAAGAAGAGATGTGACGGTTGTGCTCATTCGCAAGAAGATGATTACAATGAGGCTCTGAAGGCCTTTTTACAATAAACATGAATGCCAAAAACCCTAGATATCCAAAAACCTAACCCTAGGAGATGAAGTGCCAAAAGTCATGTGGGCACTGTTTGAGTAAGTTAGTACATCAACTTCTGGGGGTCGTAACTTTTGCATACGATCTTCGTTTTAGGTGCATGATAGCCCATTAGAAAGGTATCGTTGAGGAGAATCATTTTGGGGGAAATATTTAAGGTGATACTATAGTGCTCTTCGTTTTCCCAAAAAACATCGTTTAGGGCCTCAAAATGGCTCCGGAAGTTTCAAGACCCGAAAAACCGCTAAAAATAGTAAATTACCAAAATTGCAAGAAAATTGTTTTGAGCCAGTTGGAAAAGGTGGGTGGACATCGATATCCACCTGGATAAATCCTCCCTCCTTAGGAAGCAATGGTCTCCATTGCATTGATTTCCCCCATTAGATGAGGAAATTTCTGTTGAACTCGGCCCCGGGTGAGCCACTTGCCTTGGTGCAAGAGCTACCCTACTTTGACGAATCGAGAAAGATGGATCCTTTGTTGTCGAGTGAACTTGATCTATGTGTCCACAATATGATCATTGGATTCTTTTTGTATGTAGTCAGGGTTGATCTCTTTTGGTGTCAGTTGTTCTGCTACTTCTGAGGTGTCCAATAATGGTGGGAAATAAGGGTGAAGGATATCCATGTTGAACACTAGGTTCAGGCCAAGGAAAGGAGGAATGTTGAGCTCAAAACAATTATCCCCCATGGACTTGGTGATGGTGCATGACCCATAATGGAGTGGGAGAAGCTTTCATTGGGGTCCTGTAAGGCGTTCTTTCTCCAAGTGCAACCAAAATTTATCACCCACCTGAAACTTATGTGGAACCCGATGTTGATGATGGTGCTGCTTGTACTTATCATTGGAATTATGTAGGATAGACTGAACCTATTGGAGGATGTGATAGATCCGCTCAATGAATCGGGTGGCTTTGTCAGCTTCAGTTGGGGCAGGAGAGTTGATCGAGGTGACCACAAGGGGAAGTACAACATCTATGGGACCCAATGGTTGGAATCCCAATCCCACCTAAAAGGGATTATGGCTGGTTGAGATATGCAGGGCTTAATTGTAGCTATGTTGAACATAGGGAAGGATCTCATCCCATACGTGAGGGTTATTTGAATTATGCATGTGAAGGATATGCACAATCATTCGATTTACGACCTCGGTTTGGCCATCTGTCTGGGGGTTGAAGGCCATGGATTTGGTGAGCTTGGTGTCCAGCACTGACCAGAGGCTCAACCAGAATATACTGAGAAATAGATTGTCCTGATCTAAGACAATGGTTTGTGGGATTCCAAAATGTAACTAGACTCGTTCAAAGAAGAGCTTGGAAGTGACCTCTTTTGTGATGCTCTTCTTACAGGAAACCAGAATCGCCATCTTAGAAAATTAATCAACAACCACAAAAACACAGTCATTTCCCCGCTTGGTGGATGGGAGGCTCGACATATAGTCCATTTAGATGGATTCCCATGGCCTGTTAGGATTAGGAAGAGGGGTTTACATGCGCTATTTCTTAGTGGTCGGTTTGGCAATATCACCGATAGTGCAGGACCTAATATACTTATTGACCTCCTGTCAAAGTTTCAACTAGTAGAAATGTTTATGTAGCATCACTATTGTCTTTTCAACACTGAATTTTCCTGCCACCCGACTGTAGTGGGCTTCCCAGATCATCTTCGCTTGCTCACTTAATGGAACAAATATATGGCCCATATGACACAACAACCCATCCTGAAGATGGAAATTATCGACAACTACGTTTGCACCCACCATTTAGTAGGTGGTGGCGAAGTTTGGGTCTGTCTCATAGAGTTGGGGCCATCCAAAGGTCTCATGGCTGCAAGAGTCTATCACTGTGGTGAGTGCCACGACTAGCGGTCTGCTGAGGCAATCAACGATGTGGTTGGTGCTTCATGTTTTATATTTGATGTTGAGGTGGAATTGTTGCAAGTATGTGGACAACTTTTGATGGCGGTTATTCTACAATTTTCCTTGTGTCTGCATGAATTGCAATGGTTTATGATCAGTGTGGATGAATATCTCCTTCCCAAGAATGTAATGTCTCCACTGGAAACAAGCTTGCACAATGTAGTACATTTATTTGTCGTAAGTAGGGTACTTACAAACAACATCTGATAGTGTCTCACTATGATATGCCACGGGGTGGTCATGCTGAGTGAGAATGGTGCCCACAACATAGTCTGAAGCATCCATCTCAATCTCAAAGGGTTGTTGTAGGTCTAGTAGTGAAAGTACTAGGGTTGACCACAAGTGTTTCTTCAAATCATCAAACACTTGTTTCTGGGATTAGCCCCACGCAAATTTCACCTTACCAACAACCTTGGTTATTTGGATGAGGGCCCATGCAATATGGGAGAATCCCAACATGAACCTGTGGTAGAAATTGGAAAGGCCCAAGAAGCTCTGAAGCTCAGTGAGTGTGGTGGGGGCTGGCTAGTCATGTATGACTTGGATCTTGGCTGGATCCACATGTATGCCATACTGATCAACGATGTAGCCTAGGTAATGGACCATGTCCATTCCGAAGCAACATTTTTCCAAGTTGACGTATAGTTTGTGCTGTCACAGGGTGTGCAAAACCTGCTAAATATGTTGCAAGTGTTCGACCCAAGTCTTGTTGTAAATGAGAATGTCATCCAGATACACCACTACAAAAGTATTGGTCAATGGTTGCAGGATATCGTCCATCATTCTCATGAAAGTGGCTGGAGCATTTGTCAAACTAAAGTGCATGACCAACCATTCAAAAAGGCCTTCCTTTGACTTGAAGGTGGTCTCCCATACATCTGCCTGTTCTATCAGGACTTGGTGGTAGTCATATTTCAGATCAATCTTATTGAAGTATTTGACCCCTGTGAGTTGATCAATGAGGTCGTCAATTCGGGGAATTGGGTACCAGTTTCTGATTGTGATTTTATTCAGAGCCTGATAATCAATGTAGAGTCGTCAGGTTCCATCTTTCTTCTGTACCAACACAATTGGGCTTTCACAAGGTGATGAGCTAGGACAGATGTGCCCCTTGTGGAGAAGTTCTTGGATCTGTCGCTTGATCTCCTCATTCTCTAATAGAGAGCGACGATAGACTGGCCCATTGGGAAGTGGTGCATCATGGGTCATATCGATGGGGTGCTTGACTTGGCAATGCAGAGGTACCTCGATAGGTGAGGAGAAGATATCTGAGTATTATAGCATGACGTTTCAATAAATAATGTTTGCCCAAAAGAACATAAAAAACTTCGAGAGGAGAAACATCACACAATACCTCATCTTTGAAGGGCTTGATGTCATACGACAGTCGGCACTGTTGGCTGATGTGGAGATCGCTTCCTTAGCGGAGCCATCCAATGGTGTTGGGTTATGGGTGCGACATTGTTAGTAGGGCCAACCACTTGATGACCTCTGTTGAGATGAGGTTATTCTGGCTATCTCTATCAATGATGAAGTGAAACGGGGTGCCTTTTACCCACATATGTGAATGGAAGAGGTGCTCTCCTTCTTCTGGCTTGTCTGGTTCACCAGGCTGGAGCTTGGTGGTAGCAATGGTGGAATTGGGTTCCACATCAATGATCCATCTTCCCCTTTCTGGTTCTGACTCAAATTTAGAACCCACATCTGATTCAGAGGATTTCACTTCGACCACCAACAACTGCTTTAAGTGGCAGTCAACAGTGTTATGCCAAGGGTTCTTATGGAAGTCTCACCAGTTCTTAATGTCTTTCTTTGTCTTTTTGGTGTCCTTCTTTGCTTGCGGCTTGGACTGGTTGTCCTGATACTGCCCATATTTGCTATGTCTTTTGTTCTGTGAGTTGGGGCCGCCCTTTCCTGGCTTTTGTTGTGAGGGGTTCCTAGGCCCAAATTGTTGCATCTTTTGTTTGAGCTCTGCTCGATTTTGACGACATATCGGTAGGCCGTGCCCAAGGATGAGATATCCAAAAATTCCATTTCTGTTTGGATGTATCTATGCAGATCACCGTAATACTTGATCACCAGATGTTGCTCTGAATATTTGATACCCATGTTGGTGTGCAAGGTATGGAAGATATTTGTGAAATCTGGCACTGCTTGGTCTCTTTCTTGCTGCGGTGTGGTCCATTTGGTATACAAGTCGTCATAACTTCCAACAGGGTAGTATTGTTCCTTAATAGAATCCCTAAAGGATTCTCACGTGGCCATCACTGTAAATAATGAGGGTTCCTCTATTTCCTTTTTCTCACAAAAATTTCCCACCAATCTTTGACATGAGGAATGACTTTGAGCAGTGCAAAAGTAATTATTTCTCTATTTGAAAAGTTATGGACAGAAAAATACCCTTCTAGTAGATTCAATCACTTGCCTACATAATCTTTGTCTATCTAACCTTCAAATATAGGAATATTAAAGTTTATTTGTACCTTGAAGGAGGCGACGCCTTCGCTCGAAGAAGATGTGTTGCATGTTGGTAGTTGTCAAAGGATTTGCGTGAAACTATCCATCATCTCGTTCCTCTGTTGCATGAGGGCTTCCTCAAGCAACATTTTGAAAGGATCTCCTGTCCCATCATATTTATTTTCTCCTTGCATGAGAGGTCGCTTGGGTGTGTGAGAGCTTTTGTCCTCAAGAGAAACAAGCTCGAGACCCAACTCTTTGTACTCCGACCTCATTGGGGATATGCATTAAGATGACAGGGAGCAGACCGCTCTGATACCACTGATCCAAATTTTATGAGCATAACGAAATGGCTATAGATTATTAACAGGTGCTTAACACAAAATAACAGAGATACAATAAAACTGGTTTTCTATTCAATAAGGAAATAAGATGAAATTGTAAAATGCAGTGGAAAACAAGCTTGCTGGAATGGTGGTGGCTTATCTCTGAGAAGGGATGTGACGACTACGCTCATTCACAAGAATATGATTACAATGAGGCTCTGAAGGCCTTTTTACAATAAACAGGAATGCCCAAAACCCTAGACATACAAAAACCTAACCCTAGAAGATGAAGTGCCAAAATTCACGTGGGCCCCGTTTGGGTAAGTTAGTACATCAACTTCCTGGGGTCATAACTTTTGCATACGGTCTTTCTTTTAGGCGCATGATAGCCGATTGGAAAGGTATCACCAAGGAGATTCATTTTGGGGGAAATATCAAAGGAACTTCCATATTTCTCCCCATTTTCCAAAAGATGTTGTTTAGGGCCTCAAAATGGCTCTAGTAGTTTCAGGACCCAAAAAACTACTAAAAATAGAAAATTACCAAAATGGCCAGAAAATTGTTTTGAGCTAGTTGGAAAAGGTGGGTGGCCACCGATATCCACCTGGATCAGTGGGTCTCAAAATATCTACTCCAATTATCATCCTGGAAGAATGTATATTTTGGAAACTTTGAGGAGCATAGACCTCCTCAATTGGCCAAGGTCCTGATGGTTCTAGGATACTTTCTAACCTTTCCTGTTGGTTCCTCTTCTTTTTTCTCAACTTTGACACGTACTTCAACCTTGACCTTTTGTTCTTCCTCTCTTCCTCCAACCACTATCAAATAACTCCCTACTCCTGGGATATTCTCTCATTTTCCAACCTTTATTCTTCATCTTTTCTCCTAGATTCTTCAACTTCCCACTAAAACTTAGTGACCTCAACATCAACCTTGGATTTCTTTCTTTCTTATTCTTCTTCTATAGTTTTCCTATTCTCTTTCTCTGTTTTCTTCTTTTTCTCTGTTACATTTAGGAGAAAGGATTTCTTATGTAGCATCGCCTAAAATATTTTTCCTTTTCTAGGGCCCTCTCTTCTTCCCATTTCTTATGAATGTAAGACCACATGTATTATGCATCCTTGGCATGATTCTCAACCAAAAACTTAGGTTCATTGTCTCCTATACCTACACTCTTTAAAGTTATACTCTGCTATAGCATGAGCTTCCATCTCAACAAACTTAGCATTACTCAAGCCATACATTCCAATGTAAAGTGGGTATGTAGGAAAACACTTCTTGTTTTCTTTACTTAATGACGCATTAAAACCATGAAGAATGATTTGATAAGTAATATCCATAATCAATAACCTATTAAGAAGAAATTTTGGCAATAAATGAGGTCAGTTGGTGGCCCCATGTACTTTGATATAAGCTTAACTATCATCCATTTGTCGGTGTCTTGTCTTACTCAATGCAACCATAGATTCATCAATTAATATGGGTTCTTTTGTGCAAAAAATGATTTAATATAGTCGAGGGAAGAAATGATTACGAATTTGATGAGGTGTCTCATATGCTTGTGCTTCCATAAAATTTGACAATAAACTTGTATCAATTAATTTGAAGGATTTCAACACCAACCCATACCTTAGAACTCATTTTTGCAACATATTATATCTATCAAATAAGATGACATATAAAACTTACGGGAGAGAATTATGTTTAGAGAACTTGACCTTTAATAGGGAATTCATTAAATTGTGAGAGAAAATGTTTACCGAGTTAAACGTTATCCCTTTCTTCACCACACCATGCAACAATGGTATGCATGCCACTTTTAAATGTTGATAATACTTTTCTCCATATATTCTACTTACAAAATCCCTAGCATAAATATATGGTTCTCTCAAGTTTGTAGATGAATAAATACTTGTGCCTCTTGAATTAAATTATTTCCTTTTTCTCCACCATTCCTCCAAAAATTTTTTACAATCTTTCAAGAACCTTGCAACACACTTAGAGGTCATCTATATTTCATACTAAAAAAACTTGTAGTATCATTGAAGTTCACTACGATGAAATGAGGCTATACACATTCCCATGTCATTGAAAACTATTATTTGTTTTAGTCTGACATAATCGATGATCTAATGAATTTTTTCTATACAAGGAAATATAACAAATCTTGTTGTTGCATTATGCAGGAACGATTTCCTGATGTTGGGGTAATTTTTTTTATCCTTTTCTTCATCATCTACTAGATCAATCAGTATAAGTAGGAGAAGACAATTATTATCCTTCAAAATTTGTATCAACTCAAAGAAATCTAGAAAATTAGCCAGTCTTGGATGGCTTGAAGTGTCTAATTAAAGAGGTATTTGAATTTTTTCATTGTCTCTGGTATAGCGGCCTATTATTCCTTCGTTACCCCTTTCTCTTTCTTCTGAGGTTTCAGAGTTATATTTTTCAAAGGAATTTAGATATTTTGAAACATTTCCAAAAAAGACAAATCAAAACTATAGTCTTCCAATGAGAAATAAATAGACATGCAAAAAAGATATAAACACTCTCTTATATTTTTCATGTGCCAAAAGTGAAGTGAAAAGAAAGAAAGAGGATATTGTTTTATTTACAAAAGTGAGAATCAAAGTGTACCCTAATTTCAAATGCATCTTGGAAATCAAAACTAATAGGCTAAAATTGAAAATATCACAGCCTCTAATTAGGAACAAAGCTCATATTGAAATTCAAAACAAATCGAAAATAGTGAGATCGAGGGAACTTAATGAGAGGAATCTCGTATCTAGGATATACGATGAATAGTTTCATTATGTTAATTTTCGGAATTGGAAGCATCGAAGGGGAAAACAATGATGACAAATTAACAACCCCTATCAATCTCTTAAGATCACTATGAAACAATGAAATAGTAGTTCGAAATCGAAGCATGCAGGTACTACATAATTCAAACAAGAAAGGAAAATAACTTATTGGCAAGCACATCGAAGAAACTAGAAGAGAAATAATGTAGTTAATTGATGACTAAAATTACACAAATACTCAACAAATATAGCTAGCTATGTTTGAACTACTCAAATGATTAATTTTCTAAGTATAAAACAACTTCTTGTATTAAAAAATCATTCAAGACCTAATAAATCCAAACACATCACAAATATTTTGGCTCAATGAATATTTAGCATGATTTCTATCCATGGAATAGGAAGGGGGGAATGATCAATGTCATTAATATGTAATTAAACACCAAACATTCAAAAATATGCAAACCAGTGAGGAAGCATGAAAGGTGTATCCTCCACTAACCTCTGCAAGCATTGAAGTGATTGAAAAGATCAATGTTTGAACTAACTGCGATAGTAATGGGAGGTAGTAAAGTATGAACTGAAAATGGGATTTGATGGCGTGGTAGGAATTCTGATAACTATGGTGAAGAAAATGAAATGGATTTGTGAAAATGCTCCATTTGTTGTAGATCTCTCAACCTAAAATCAAATCTTGCCCAAACTCCTATTGAATCAAAGCATATTGAACAAATATCAATCTTTTTGAATCCACAATAGTGTCATTGGGGAGAGAAAAAATGAATTATGAAACATCTCCATATAAGGGTTGAAAGAGATGCGAAAATCAATTATCGAGAGGGCTTTCTAAGATTATTGGGGTTTTGTAAAGGATCACTTTAATAAAGGTTCTGAGAGTGAGTTGGAGGGAAAAAAATGATTGATTTTTGAAACACCTCCAATAGTATTAAAAAACTATTAAAAAAGGAAATATGAAATTATTCCACTCAAGGGTCGAAAAAAATCAAAACATCTCTCATACTTAGAGACAAAAAAACCTAGGGAAGAATATAGTAGGAATTTTAAGAAAAGGAAAAAATGAAGGAAGAATTTAATTGAATGAGAAGATGATAAAAGACTAAAAGATTGTGCATAATGTAAATGGGAATTCATTGACAAAATATCTTAGATAATATGTTCGATGCTCAATATCTAAAATATAAAAGAAAATGTGGGTCCCCAAAATAAAAACTTAGAGGATTGTTGAGGCTTCAATGGTAAGTTAAAAAATCAATTATCCTTCCATGGGTCATTTGATAACAATTTCCTAGTATAATTAAATGATTGGAGGATTATTATTGATGTGGCATCCCCATGACATGGACTTGATGCTTTAAATATAGTCATCACCCACTCCCCTAGTCATTTTATAGAGGTTGAAATATGCATCCTCCAAAAAACCATTGGGCTCAATTACATCCATGAAAACTATCAATTGTGTGCTAGTCCACCAACAATCCTAATCGACTTAGTCATTTGTTTGCTCAACAACTACTCAATAAACATTACTAGAAATTATCAAATTTTATGTTGGGGTGCCCCATCAACATGCATTCGTTGTTTCTATCTATTTACCACTAATATGTTCTTCCCATTAATTCTCCTTAGTTGAGTAAATTGGTTGGTTTAACCAACTTAGAATTTAGACGAAGTTTGATCTCAATCAACTATTCAACTTCCTAAATAATGCCTTACCCCTAGATGATGTTCATTTTCTGTATTCAGTTTCCTTCATTATTAAGATCCATTCCAATTGAATTAAGGTATAAAATAGCAAGCCAGCAAACAAGATAAAGTAAGAGAACTTAGAACTAATATGGGTTTATTCCCTCTTGAGTTTTTGTGAGATAAGAGAACTAATATGGGTTTATTCCCTCTTGAGTTTTTGTGAGATAACTATCTACATGCATGGAAATGAAGGAGATCTTAAAAGAGTATGAAATCTATGTAACCATTGATTTAATATAAACGCAATGAACAACAATGATTAAATCAACTAACCCATAACACCATACACTAAGTGAATGATTAACTTAATCTCTAATACATCATTTACATTAAATACTCACTAATTAAAAAATAAAATAATAAAAATGAAAAATAACCACATAACTTACAACACTTTGGCAATTTACACATCTCAATAAATAAGCCGACCGCTTGCCTTCTTGTTTAAATAAATGATCTGATCCAACTCAACAGAGTTGTATAGATAAACACATCGACAAAACTCAAATCCAAGATTCTCTCGGGTATATGATCTTCTCTCAGTATTTTCGTGGGCGTTAATTTCGGAGTACTCACGACCGCAGTTGTAAAATCCAGCTTCATAAAGAATAACAATGGCCTCCAACCATCGTTTCTCTGATGTCGATGAAGCCTTGGAAATTCTACCTGTTGCTGCTCAAATGAATCTGCAGAGCAGCCTCAAAGACTGTATGGAATATCTACACGGTGTCCGTTGGAGTCCAGCACAAGAAGCCAAACTTCGAGAAATGCTACCATCTTTGCAGATAGATGTTTTGCCCGATTTAGCCGCTAGGCTGGGTGTCGGCAAAACAATTCAGAGATACTGGAACAGTCTTTACAAGAAATGTTGTCTGCGATTAGCAATGGATCTAAGTATTGTCTACCTTGTAGCGAAATAGAGAAATACATTGTACGCTACTTTGAGGCCGCAAACGCATCCCCAGACTTGGCTGGGGCAAATACTTGCAGGTCTGCACTGTTGAAAGAGTTTACGGCCATTGTACAACGTATTAAATCTAATGAGTTCGGGCGCGTGGAAGAAAATTATAACAGTGAAAATGCTTGGGCCGCTCTACTGTGGGTAATAAAGGTGATTCAGCGATGTGATAGAAAACTTTTTGAAACAGTGTTCGAAATGTTTTGTGAAGATATCCGCCTTCGTCTGGCAGTACGATTCAGTTCCGTGAGTGGGATACTTAAACTCCAAATTTTAATGAATCTGTTTCTGAAAGCTCTCGGGAGTGGAGAAATAATTGTAGTTGCATCACTTCGAGTTTCATTTCTAACAAAATGGGCTGATACCATCGTATTAATCCTCAAGTGGAGTTTCGCTGGACGCCGTAATTCGGTGGAGAGATCAGAGGCATTGCAGAGGGGAACGATTGATGTAGCGGAAACTCTTCCTTTTGTCGAGCAGAGACGCATTTACATTATTTTTCCACTTGTAGCTTATAGTTATATTTTGTCTACTTTAATTATGTCAGTCTTAGCCAAAATTTTAAATCGGTTTCCCCCATGGGGCGATGCAATCTTTGCGGTTATATGCTATCCTATGACTAGTAGATTAAGACTTTGGTTCTCAACCTAATAGGCTGGCTGGATTGGTTTCCCCTCAGGGCAATTCAGTTATTACAGTCTGGGTTAAACTGATGATGCTGTAATTTTTTATTTTGGAAGACTTTTTATAGAATCTTACTTAAAAAAAAAGTGGAAGGTTGAGGAACATAAAATGTCTATGTATCTGAAGGTAGAATATTTCTCAAATTGAAAACCAAAATATGTAGTAAATTCAAATTCAAAAGAGGAGAACACCAAGAGAAACTTATTATAACATTTTTTTCATTATAATATTAAATACTAAGTGGAGGAAGTAAAATCATAATTCTATATTGTAAGAAGGCATTTCAAGGAAATAATTCCAACATAATTTGTCAGAAGGAGAAATGAGAGATCGACTCATTGTCTAATGCATCCTATCCTATTCATTGGATACTCTATTCACCATCAAATAAATAAAAATGAAAAATAACCACATAGCCAACTTGAACGTTGATAAATAGTCCAAGCCGACTGCTTGCCTTCTTGTTTAAATAAATGATATGATCTAACTCAAGAGAGTTGTATAAATAAACACATCGACAAAACTCAAAGTCAAGATATTCTCGGGTATATGATCGAATTAATTATGGAGTAATCACTAGACGGGAGACCACAATTGTAATATCCAGCTTCATAAAGAATAACAATGGCCTCGAACCATCATTTCTCTAATGTGGATGATGGTGGCCCAATCTGTTGGTGGTTGTCTATGTTACATTTGGTGACTTGATCCTATTGAATTTTTTTATCAATGGAACCTAGGGAAGGTAGGCTGTATTTAGCTACAATTTGATCTATGAAATGTTAGGTCTTGGTAACTCCTTTGATTTATGCTTCCATGTTCTCATATGTTTCCTATGATAGGTTCTTCCAATTATCTAAGACACAATCAATATAATTTTTTTTATCTTCAATCTATTGGGGTACCTCAAAGTCAAACATCTACATATATCCTTTCCACCTTATAAAATAATCAAATTGAAATTGTAGTTCTTCTCTTGTAATATTATAGGATAAGGTATGTTTATGAAGATCTAACATAGTTTCAACCTGTCTCTAAAACATTTTCACTTTCCAAAGAACCTCCTCTTAATATCAATCGATTTATCCTTAATTATGAGAGTATAATTAAGTAAACTGGTGGGATCACATTGGTAGGTTCGATAATTATTGACTTCATTATCTAGCTTGACAATTTTATCTTGTTGTTGCTTCATTTGTTTCATAGTTAAGCTAACTAAAAGTACAATTTATTCACTGAATGTTATTGTTATAGATGATAGGGCTTGTAATCCAACTTATTATACATTCAAAACAATATCTTGAGAAGTCAAAAAAAAATTCTTTGACAACAACAATTTTCTTCCTATCGTGACATTACCTAACAATTTCTTGGTCTTTCTATCAAAATTAAAGTTATCAAGTTCTACCACATCTACAGGAGTGGGTCTCAGAATATCTCCTCCAATTATCATCCTGGAAGAATGCAATTTTTGGAAACTTTGAGGAGCATAGACCTCCTCAATTGGCCCAGGTCCTGATGGTTCTAGGATACTTTCTAACCTTTCTTGGTGTTTCCTCTTCTTTTTTCTCAACTTCGACAACTAATTCAACCTTCATGTTTTGTTCTTCCTCTTTCTTTTTCTTCCTCTCTTCCTCCAACCACTATCAAATAACTCCCTACTCTCGGGAAGCTCTCTCACTTTCCAAACTTTATTCTTCATCTTTTCTCCTAGATTCTTCAACTTCCCACCAAAAATCAGTGACCTCAACATCAACCTTGGATTTCTTTCTTTCTTATTCTTCTTCTGTCATTTTCCTATTTTGTTTCTCTATTTTCTTCTTCTTCTCTGCTACATTTAGGAGAAAGGATTTCTTATCTAGCATCGCCTCGAAATATTTTTCCCTTTCTAGGGCTCTCTCTTCTTCCTAGTTCTTATGAATATAAGACCATGTATATTACACATCCTTAGGATGATTGTCAACCAACAAATTAGGTTCATTGTCTCCTATACCTACCCTCTCTAAATTTATACTCTTCTATAGCATGAGCTTCCATATCAACAAACTTAGCATTACTCAAGCCATACATTCCAATGTAAAGAGGGTATGTAGGAAAACACTTCTTGTTTTCTTTACTTGATGATGCATTAAAACCATGAAGAATGATTTGATAAGTCATATCCATAATCAATAACCTATCAAGAATAAATTTGGGCAATAAATGAGGTCACTTAGTTTACCCATGTACTTTGATATAAGTTTAACTATCATCCACTTACCGATGTCCTATCTTACTCAATGCATCCATATATTCATCAATTAATCTAGGTTCTTTTGTGCAAATAATGATTTAATATAGTCGGGGGAAGAAATGATTACGAATCTGATGAAGTGTCTCATATGCTTGTGCTTCCATAAAATTTGACAATAAAATTGTATCAATTACTTTGAAGGAGTTCAACACCAACCCATACCTTGGAACTCATTTTTACAACATGTGATATTTATCAAATAAGATGACATATAAAACTTACGGGGGAGAATCAAGTTTAGAGAACTTGACCTTTAATAGGGAATTCATTAAATTGTGAGAGAAAATGTGTACACAGTTAAACATTATCCCTTTCTTAACCACACCATGCAACAATGGTAACCATGACACTTTTAAATGTTGATAAAACTTTTATCCATAAATTCTACTTACAAAATCCCTAGCTTAAATATATGGTTCCCTCACGTTCGTAGATAGATAAATACTTGTGCCTCTTGAATCAAATTGTTTCCGTTTGCTCCACCATTCCTCCAATAATTTGTTACAATATTTCCAGAACCTTGCAACACACTTAGAGGTCATATATATTTAATACTAAAAAAACTTATAGTATCATTGAAGTTCACTACGATGAAACGAGGCTCTACACATTCCCCTGTCATTGACAACTATTATTTCTTTTAGTTTGACATAGTCAATGATCCAATGATTTTTTTCTATACAAGGAAATATAGCAGATCTTGTTGTTGCATTATGCAAGAATGATTTCCTAATGTTGGGGTAAAATTTGTTATCCTTTTCTTCATCATCTACTAGATCAATCAGTATAATTAAGGGAAGGTATTTCTTATCCTTGAAAATTTGTATCAACTCAGAGCAATCTAGAAAATTAGCCAGTCTTGGATGGCTTGAAGTGTCTAATTAAAGAGCTAATTGAATTTTTTCATTGTCTCTTGTATAACGACCCACTATTCCTTCATTACCCCTTTCTCTTTCTTCTGAGGTTTTGGAGTTATATTTTTCAAAGGAATTTAGATACTTTTGAAACATTTTCAAAATAAGACAAATCAAAATTATAGTCTTACAATGAGAAATAAATAGACATGCAAACAAGATACAAATTCTCTCTTATTTTATTCAGGTGTCAAAAGAGAAGTGAAAAGAAAGAAAGAGGATATTCTTTTATTTACAAAAGTGAGAATCGAAGTGTACCCTGATTTCAAATGCATGTTGGGAATCAATTCTAATAGGATAAAATTGAAAATATTGCAGGCTCTAATTAGGAACCTAGCTCATATTGAAATTCAAAACAAATCCAAAATACTGAGATAGAGGCAACTTAATGAGAGGAATCTAGTAGCTAGGATATACGGTGAATCATTATGTTAATTTTGGGAATTGGAAGCATCAAAGGGGGGAAAATGATGAAAAAGTAACAACCCCTATCGATCTCTTAAGATCACTATGAAACAATGAAATAGTAGTTTGAAATCGATGCATGCAGGTACTACATAATTCAAAAAAGAAAGGAAAATAACGTATTGGCAAGAACATCAAAGAAACTAGAAGAGAAATAATGTACTTAATCAATGACTAAAATTAGACAAATACTCAACAAATCTAGCTAGCTATGCCTGATCTACTCAAATGAGAAATTTTATAGGTATAAAACAAATCTTTGTATTAAAAAATCATTCAAGACCTAATAAATCGAAACACATAAAAAATATTTGGGCTCAAGTGAATATTTAGCATGTTTTCCATCTATGGAATCAGAAGGGGGGGATGATCAATGTCATTAATATGTAATTAAACACCAAACATTCAAAAATATGTAAACCAGTGAGGAAACATGAAAGGTGTATCCTCCACTAACCTCTGCAAGCATTGAAGTGATTGAAAAGATCAATGTTTGAGCTAATTGTGATAGTAATGGGAGGTAGTAAAGTATCAATTGAAAATGGGATTTGATGGCATGGTAGGAAGTCTGATAGCTATGGTGAAGAAAATGAAATCAATTTGTGAAGATGCTCCATTTGTTGTAGAGCTCTCAACCTCAAATCAAATATTGCCCAAACTCATACGTAATCAAAGCATATTGAACAAATATCAATCTTTTAGAATCCACAATAGTGTCATGGGGGAGAGAAAAAATGATTTATGGAATCTCTCCATACAAGGGTTGAAAGAGATGTGAAAATAAATTATTGAGAGGGATATGCAAGATTATTGGGGTGTTATAAAGGATCACTTTAATAAAGGTTTTCAGAGGGAGTTGGAGGGAAACAAATGAATGATTTTTGAAACACCTCCAATAGTATTAAACAAGTCTAAAAAAATGAAATCTGAAATTATTCCACTCAGGGGTCGAAAAAAATCAAAGCATCGTTCATACTTAGTGAAAAAAACCTAGGGAAGAATATAGTTGGAATTTTAAGAAAAGGACAAAATGAAGGAAGAATTCAATTGAATGAGAAGATGATAAAAGACTAAAATATTGTGCATAATGTAAATGAAAATTCATTGAAAAAATATCTTAGATAATATGATCAATTCTCAATATCTAAAATATAAAAGAAAATGTGGGTCCCCAGAATAAAAATAAAAATAAAAAAAACTTAGAGGATTGTTGAGGCTTCAATGGTAAGTTAAAGAATCAATTATCCTTTCATGGGTCATTTGATAACAATTTACCACTATAATGGAATGATTGGAGGATTATTATTGATGTGGCATCCCCATGGCATGCACTTGATGCTTTAGATATAGTCATCACCCACTCCCCTAGTCATTTTATAAATGTTCAAATATGAATCCTCCAAAAAATCAATGGGCTCAATTACATCCATGAAAACTATCAATCTTGTGCTAGTCCACCAACAGTCCTAATCGACTTAGTTATTTGTTTACTCATTAACCATACTTCATCAACAACTACTCAATAAACATTACTAGAAATTATCAAATTTTATGTTGGGGTGCCCCATGAACATGTATTCATTGTTTCTATCAATTTACCACTAATATGCTCTTCCCATTAATTCTCTTTAGTTGAGTAAATTGGTTGGTTTAACCAACTTAGAATTTAGACGAAGTTTGATCTCAATCAACTATTCAACTTCCTAAATAATTCCTTACCCCTAGATGATGTTCATTTTCTGTATTCAGTTTCCTTCATTATTAAGATCCATTCTAGTTGAATTAAGGTATAAAATAACAATCTAGCAAACAAGATAAAGTAAGAGAACTAATATGTGTTTATTCCCTCTTGAGTTTTTGTGAGATAATTATCTACATGTATGGAAGTGAAGGAGATCTTAAAAGAGTATGAAATCTAGATAACCATCCATTCAATATAGACATAATGAACAACAATGATTAAATCAACTAACCCCTAACCCCTTTACTTATGGTGACAAAGCAAATGGTACAAGTTGTAGCATTTATTAACTATTTTAAGAAAGCCATAGCTCTTATTTAAGTTTTGTAACATAAATAAGGCAACTAATAAAGAAAATAGAAAGATACTTGAGATAAGGAAAGCGAACAAATTGCAAGAAAGAAGAAAATATGATAAATTGTTTACCATATATATGAATTTCATTAGTATTTTCCTACAAAATAATCTTGGAAATAATAATTTTAAATATATTTAATCATAATTGTTAAATCATAATTGAGACATTATAGAGTGGAAAGTTGAGTGACATAAAATGTTTAAGTAGCCAGGGGTACGAGAGAAGAGAGGAAAAAGTGTTAAATCATAATTGAGACATTATAGAGTGGAAAGTTGAGTGACATAAAATGTTTAAGTAGCCAAGGATATGAGAGAAGAGAGCAAGAATGTTAAATCACCGATCCAAACATTATGGTTCCATTCACCATCAAATTAAAAAAAAAACACCAATCGAAACATTATGGTTCTATTCACCATCAAATAAAAAAAAAAATGAAAAACAACACAGCCAACTTGAATGTTAATAAATAGGCCAAGCCGACCGCTTGCCTTCTCATTTAAATAAATGATCTGATCTAACTCAATGGAGTTGTATAAATAAACACTTCGACAAAACTCAAATCCAAGATATTCTCGGGTATATGATCGAATTAATTCTGGAGTATTCACTAGACGGGAGACCGCAGTTGGAAAATCCAGCTTCATGAAGAGTAACAATGGCCTCCAACCATCGTTTCTCTGATGTGGATGAAGCCTTGCAAATTCTACCTGTTGCTGCTCAAATGAATCTGCAGAGCAGCGTCAAAGACTGTATGGAATATCTACACGGTGTCCGTTGGAGTCCAGCACAAGAAGCCAAACTTCGAGAAATGCTACCATCTTTGCAGATAGATATTTTACCCGATTTAGCCGCTAGACTGGGTCTGAGCCAAAACAATTCGGAGATACTGGAACAGTCTTTACAAGAAATGTTGTCTGCGATTTGCAATCGATCCAAGTATTGTCTACCTTCTAGCGAAATAGAGAAATACATTGTACGCTACTTTGAAGCCACAAACGCATCCCCAGACTCGGCTTCTGCAAATACTTGCAGGTCTGCACTGTTGAAAGAGTTTACGGCCATTGTACAACGTATTAAATCTAATGAGTTCGGGCGCGTGGAAGAAAATTATAACAGTGAGAATGCTTGGGCCGCTCTATTGTGGGTAATAAAGGTGATTCAGCGATGTGATAGAAAACTGTTTGAAACTGTGTTCGAAATGTTTTGTGAAGATAGCCGCCTTCGTCTGGCAGTACGATTCAGTTCCGTGAGTGGGATACTTAAACTCCAAATTTTAATGAATCTGTTTCTGAAAGCTCTGGGGAGTGGAGAGATAATTGTTCCTGCATCACTTCGAGTTTCCTTTGTAAGAAAATGGGCTGATACCATCGTATTAATCCTCAAGTGGAGTTTTGCTGGACGCCGTAATTCGGTGGAGAGATCGGAGGCATTGCAGAGAGGAATGCTTGATGTAGCGGAAACTCTTCCTTTTGTCGAGCAGAGACGCATTTACATTATTTGGAGAGACGTTCTCACAGCATATTCAGTAAACCCAAGCATTATATTGAAATGGTGGGCTGAGAAATTGAAGGATGCCATCAGGAGACGCAACATCATTTCAGATGACTTCAAAAATTAAGGCAATGCATGATTAAGAGAAGGATTCACATAATGTTTAGTGGCTTTTAGTTTTACATAATTTTTATTATTCTTATATTTGGTTGCAATTCCATGAAAAATGGTATCAGAGGCTACTTATTTTTCAGATTCAGCTTCAAATTTGTTGTAGTACAAGGATTAATGTAGAGTACAAGGATGACCATAGAACTCTAGTAATGAGTCATGTTGAGTTTTTTAGGTTTAGCAATGAGTCCCGTTGTGTTTTTTCAAAATGGTATCAGAGGGCTTTTTACTTTTCAGATTCAGTTTCAAATTTCTTGCACTACAAGGATTAATGTAAAGTATAAGATTAATGTAAAGTATAAGGATGAACATATTAATGTAGAGTATAAGGATGAACATAGAGTTTTAGTAAAGGATTAATGTAAAGTATAAGATTAATGTAAAGTATAAGGATGAACATATTAATGTAGAGTATAAGGATGAACATAGAGTTTTAGTAATGAGTCATGTTGAGTTTTTTCAAAAGGGTACGAGTTTTTTCAAATGGTATCAAAGAGCTTCTTACTTTTCATATTTAGATTCAAATGTGTTGTTGGGTTTTTTCAAATCATTCTTAATAGTCGAATAAATAATTTTTTTTAATGGTTTCAATTATCTCACTTAAAAGAGAGGGGTAGCTAATATTTTGAACCATAAAATATTATTTTTATTCTTACATGTGCTTTGAGAGAGAGGATAGACTCTAGCATATTCCAAGTTTATTTCATAAGTAATTACTTATGTCCTTTTTACTCTTGGAAAAAAATTATTTTTCTATTATGGCAATATACAAAGCAAGTATGTAGATCCTTTTGAAGAGCTATGACATGTTTACATTAGTACTCTTGTCATGATTCCTCACATTGGAAAACTTGTTCTCTACTTTATTCAAGAACATATGGAATAGATATATCTATTCTAGTGTCTTTATCTGAATTGTTTCTTTTTTAAAACTAAGGTGTTGATTAAGAGATTCCCTTGAACAATCTCCCACTCAATATCCTTTGTGGAGTCATAAATCTACAATTGATTGTAAGTTGATCTATTTTTGTATGCAAGAAATGATCCAATAGCCCCCAATGTAAGAGTTTCTACCCAAATACTCATATTGAACAAAGTATCACTTCCTACTTATCTTTCAAGGAAAAGTTGAAAAGGAAATATAAAGAAATTAAAAGGATTGCTAAGAATAGATAAGACCTTCTAATGGATGTTACGAATGTTAAAATTCATTTACATGAAGTAGAATCAAATATTAGTGATGAAGATTCTATCCGCGGGGAGATCCAAAAGATCCCATGTATTGTTTCTTTCAATTGCTTCAATTTCTTCGTTGATTGCGTCAACCCATTTTTCTTCCTTGATTGCTTATTTAAATTTTACTAGTTGATAGGATAAGAAAACAGCGTGTGTGTGTTGATCCATGTCAACATTCTTCTCATAAATTTCTCTCAAGCTTCTTGTTCTTTGGTTCCTTAGATTTTCTATAGTGGGATCAAAATCATTAATAGAAGAAAAAGAAGATGAAGAAGAACTATGAAGAAGAACTATTTCAAATTAGGAGTTTTAATCTATGTTCATTCTAATGTGTTACATTTTCCCTTACTTTGAAAAGGAACCATTAAGAGTTGTATTCGTTAATTTTTTGAGAACTTAGTTCAATATTGTTACATTTTTCTTAACTATGAGTTGTCATGTATGTGCTTTTTAATTTTGTTGGCTCTACAATTCTTAAGGATAGAGTGTAACTCCATGCTTATATTAGGAACTTATCTTCCCATTGTGGCTTGGGAGGTTCTCATTATGAACTGTCACTTTACAATGTTAGTCATAGTAGTTTTATGATATATGGAACTTTCTAAATAACTTTTATTAGAAGGATCCA
This sequence comes from Picea engelmannii, assembly GCA_009831015.1. Classification (NCBI taxonomy): domain Eukaryota; kingdom Viridiplantae; phylum Streptophyta; class Pinopsida; order Pinales; family Pinaceae; genus Picea; species Picea engelmannii. The sequence continues at coordinate 334,493 of ML784718.1, read as the reverse complement.
ATTATTCCACTTTAAAGAGAGGGGTGGGGGATGTTTTGAACCATAAAATATTATTTTTATCTTTATATTTTATTTGAAAGAGAGGATAGACTCTAGCCTATTCCAAGTTTATTTCATAAGTAATTACTTATGTCTTTTTTTCTCTTCAAAAAAAAAAAAATATCTATCATGGCAAGATTCAAAGCAAGTATGTAGATCCTTTTGAAGAGCTATGTCATGCTTATGTTAGTATTATTTTCATGATTCCTCACATTGGAAAAATTGTGTTCTACTTTCCTCAAGGTTGTATGGAATAGGTGTATCTATTCTAGTGCATGGATGACTTATCTGAATTGTTTTATTTTATAGTTTTTCTTTGTATTCGATGATTTTTGTGTCTAGGTGACATGTGGTTAGGACCTCTAGAATCATGGTGCAGACCCCCCCACTTCTCTCCTCGAGGTTGCTCGACCTACCAGTACAGGATCGTTCAGTCACATGAGTTGGATCGACTCTTTGGTTACCTTCTGGAAACCAATCCAATTTTCACAGATCCCTCTTTCTCCAAAGTGTAGGTCCTATCAACCCCACGACTCTCTTCTTGGCCCATTTGAAGAAAGTTGATGGCGAAACTAGTTCTTTTTTTCTAGGCCCCTTTTATCTTATGACCTCGGGCTATGTCTAAGGGCCAAACCATGAAAAGCTCTTCAGGCTTCTGTCTTTTCCACAACAACCAACTTATCCTTCCCCACACTCTGAATTGTTGAATACAATTGATGCGAGAATCAATGGTCCTCGTCGCTTCCTTAGATCAACGAATGTGATCTATTCGGACTTTGGCCTTCGGGAGTCTTCTGATTTATTCTCCTCTGATTTATTTCGGAGCACCACTTCTTTAAAATGCATGGATCTCCTCCACGTGTCCCTTCCAGATCCAATGTCATGGATTCACTTCGCTCTCCATGACTTCGCGAGGATCATCGTTTTCTCTTGGAAAATATTCCTGAGATCTAACTCCTGTATCGCCTGATCTTTTGCCACCTGTCTCCTGCTGACGATGAGTGATTATGCTTTCCTTCGAGACTTCGGCGAGTCCTGGCTCCTTGTTCACACTTAGAACTTTTCTATCTGAGGCTTGAAATTCTCTCGGCCTATCTACACTCCTTGCAGAATTTTGTGCGTGACAACCCTAATTCTTCTGAACTTTTTCTCTGCTCGAACCTTGAAGGTTCTCATATCTTCTACATCCTTCTACGGACTATCTACTTCCCTCTTGGAAAATCAATGCTCTTCCTTCTGAGCTTGTAAGATGAAATTACTCTTCCTTTGGCATCCTCCTTGTGCTCAAATAATCCTTCAAACGGATTCTCGCAACACTTATCCAAGTGTTGACCTGATGCACTCCTTACACAGGTCTTACTTCTGAATTCGTGAAGTCTTTTCAGGCTTTCCAAGGAAACTCCTTTTCCCCTCTCAATGCACACTTGTAGAGCCTTCTCGCCTCAGAGTGTTCAGTAACTCTGGGTTGGCCTCAATGTCTCCAATAATCCAGAATGTGTTGATCCTATGTGTGCTCACACCTACTCAATGCCTTCCTAGTAGAGTCCTAATGAGTATTCAATAACTTTGTTCTATTCTTCCTCCTTCGTAGGCTTCCCTCCAAGGTATTCAAAAAACTTTAAGTTCTCCCTTGAGTCTATGAATTATTCTGGTGTGCCCTCCTGGCACATTCTTCTCTGACTCGAAAGAGTTCAGACACACACTCCTTGCATCGACTCACAGAGTTTCAACTCTATGTCGCACACTCCTTGAACTTAGCCTAAAGAACCAGACCTAATTCAACACACTCATAGATAGAGTATTCTATCTCTATCCCTGCAAATGAATTTTAACACACACATATACAACATAAAGAAACATAACTGACATTCAAAAATGAACATCCATTTCATAGGAAATTACAAACAGTGGAATCTATTCTTTTCTATTAATGGAAGAATATCAAATTAGAATGTATGAGTCTGGATCGCAACTGAGTCTTGTCTCACAACTCTCCTATTAGCTTATAATGATTTTTCATCAATCTCCATTAGCTTCTACCTGCCATACATTATGAGGATTTATACAATAGGGGCTCGATGATCTTCCCTCCAAGCTACACTAGTGGTGTCTAATCACCATTCAAAATGCCTAACTAATGGGGTAGATTACAATGAGTGGAAATCTGATATGAATCAGATTCAAATCCTTCCTACTGTTAGCCACTTAAGGTGACCTTATCTACAACTTGTGTGAAGGCACAACTTGGCTCTTCCATGCTAACAACATTAATTACCTTAATTACAATTTAAATTTCAAAGGAAAAATGAGAGGGAGACGCCTCTCCCTTCCTTGAATGTGCACCAACGTGCTAAGAAGCTGGCGCATGCTGAGGTGGAGTGATGCTCCTGCATCATAATCCACTGCTACAAAAATTCATGAGCTCTTGATCATGAGCTTCCTAGCTCTGTTGAATTCCTCCTGGATCCCAAACTTTCTCCTGGAACTATCCTCCCACTTCTCTTCTTTGAAGGTACTTCTATTGCTTCTTCCCCACTACTCATGCAGGTTTTCCTCTGTCTAGATTCTCCTTACTGACAACTTATTCTGCTGACTTCAACATCAGCTCCCTTATATTTTTTATTACCTCTTCCAACTTCTCTATTGGATGTCTCTTCTCATGCAGTATACTTGGTTGAAACTCCTCATCCTTTTCTAAGGGAAGATAATCTTGATATCCCACGTGGCTTTCATATCTTGTGACACTTAATGGACACTCTACTGCATAATCCAATTCTATAGGCTCCTTACTGAACTCTTGCTCAGCTATCTCTCCTGACAAACTAAATCTTGTTAGTTCTTTTGTTGGTTCTATTCCATATTTCTCCAGCTTTTCCTCATGTTTCCACATCGTTTGGAAGCCACCTTCTAGTTCGGTACTATCCAACCAATCCTGCAACATCTTCATCTCAATCTCCCATTAAGTGAGCAACTCGACCGAGTGCTCCTCTTCTGTTAAGGAAGACCTTAGTACCTTCTCCTTATCCTCCATGACAGTCTCAGCTTGTTGTCCTTTTTCTCCTACCTCTCCAAAAAATATGCTAGCCTCTCCTTGACTGTTTGGCAGGAATATCTCGACTCATCCAATGACTAGAACGCTGCTCTGATCCTCCTTGACAGTGGAAGTATTTAACTTCTCATCGTCTTCATTCACATGGCTTGTAGTTCAACATGAATATTCATATGGGTGAGGCCTTGCTTCTGCCTTCTTCCCATCTATCAACACCCCTTGCTGACATGAACTCTTAGCTGAGCTCGTCTCTTCTCCCTATCCCACCTAGCAAATTGGGATGTCTCCTCTTCCCTCTTGGAAGTTTACGAGATCAACTGAACCCTGCTTATTTCCCACCTGGAAATCTACGAGACCTCTGCCAGATCTCTTTGCCTCGCCACTGAGGTTTTCAGCATGCCTCAACCACCTTTTTACACATGTTGTTGCCTCATGGACAATAACTTTTGAACATGCCACCTAGCTGTCCTTTTCAAAGGCCACTCGTATCTCCAATGCACCTTTTCCTCCTGCTCCATATTCAATGCTAGCTTCTCTATCTCTTCTCGGATTTCACTAAGCTCCTTCTCAATATTCACTTTTCTCTTCTATGGGCAGTCTTCTCCTCGACCACGCATATGGCCTTCAGTAGCCATCTTGATTCACCTTTAGTCCACTTAGTTGTTTAATATCTACTTCACACCTTGCAACAGTCTCTACAGAGCATCTCACTCTGTCTCTCTTCACCTTCTATCACAGGCAAATTCAAGCTCTGATTCTAATATATGTAGCCAGATTGTCTCCTCTTACCTGAAAACAAAATTCATGCTCTGATGCGACTATGGAGAAGACCCCCACCCCCCCCTTCTCTCCTCGGTGTTGTTCGACCTCCCGATCTAGGATCTTTTAGTCACCTGTGTCGAACCGATTCTTCGGTTCCCTACTAGAAACCAATGCAATTTTCATAGGTCCCTCTTTCTCCAAAGTGCGGGTCCTATCAACCCTGCGGCTCTCTTCTTGGCCCCTTTGATGAAAGTTGATGGAGGAACCATTTCTTCTGTGCTAGGCCCCTTTTATCATATGACCTCAGGTTATGTCCCAGGGCTAAAACATGAAAAGCGATTCAGGCTTCGGGCTTCTGGATTTTCCACAACAACCAACTCCTCCTTCCCTGAACTCAGAATCGACAAATACAACTAACGCGAGGATCAACAGTCCCTGTCGCTTCCTTATATCAATGAATGCGATCTATTCAGACTCTATCCTTCGGGAGTATTCTTCTTGGTTCTCCTCTGATTCTGGAGCACCACTTCTAAAAAATGCATGGATCTCCTCCATGTGTCCCTTCCATATCCAAAGGCTTGTATTCACTCCACTCTTCGCGACTTCACGAAGATCGCCATTTTCTCTTGGAAAATATTTTGGATCTCTAACTCCTGGATCTCCTGATATTTTGCCACTTGTCTCCTCCTGAAAATGGGTGTTTCCTCTTGCCTTCGGTACTTCAGAGAGTCCTGGATCCTTGTGCACACTTGGAACTTTTTTATTCGAGGCTTGGACTTCTCTCAGCCTATCTGCAGTCCTTGCAGAATTTTGTGTGTGACAATGTTGATTCTTCTGAACTTTTTCTCGGCTTGAACCTTGAAGGTTCTCGGATCTTCTGCATCCTTCTATTGACTGTTTGGTGCCCTCTTGGCAACTCGATGCTCTTCCTCTTGATCTTGTAATAAGAAATTACTTTTCCTTTGGCACCCTCCTTGTGCTCGATTAAGCCTTCAGATGGATTCTCGCAACACTTATCCAAGTGCTAGCCTGATGCACTCCTTGCGCAGGTCTTACTTCTGAATTCCTAAAGTCCTTTCAGGTTTTCCAAGGAAACTTTTTTTCCCCTCTCAATGCACACTTGCAGAGACTTCTCGCCTCAGAGTGTTCAATAACTCTGGGTTGGCCTCAATGTATCCAACACTCCAAAATGTGTTGGTCATGTGCGCGCTTGCACCTACTCAATTCCCTCATGGAAGAGTCCTACAAAGTATTCAGTAACTATGTGATACACTTCATCTTGCGTAGGCTTCCCTCCATGGTATTCAAAAACATTGAAGTTCTCCCTTGAGTCTATGAATTATTATGGTGTTCCCTCCTGGCATGTTATTCTCTGACTCGAAATATTTTAGACATGCACTCCTTGCATCGGCTCACAGAGTTTAAAATCTCTATCACACACTCCTTGCACTTATCCTAAAAAACTAGAACTAATTCAACACACTCACGGATAGAGGATTCTATATATATCCCTGCAGATGAATTCTAACACACACATCTACAACATAAACAAACATAACTAACGTTCAAAAATAAACATCCATTTCACAGGAAATTACAAACAGTGGAATCTGTTCTTTTCTATTAATGGAAAAATATCAAATTACAATGTATGAGTCCGAACCATAACTAAGTCTCGGCTCTCAACCCTCCTCTTGGATTACAATGATTTTTCATCAATCTCCAACAGCTTCTACCTGGAATACATTAAAAGGATTTATAGAAGAGGCGATCGATGAGCTTCCCTCCAAGCTACACTAGTGTTGTCTAATCACCATTCAAAACACCTAACTAATGAGGTAGATTACAGTGAGTAGAAATCTGATCCGAATCGGATTCAGATCCTTCCTACCATCAACCACTTAAGGAAACCTTATCTACAACTTGTGAGAAGGAAAAACTTGGCTCTTCCATCTTGACAACATTAATTTCCTTAATTACAATTTAAATTTCGAAGGAAAAATGAGAGGGCGATGCCTCTCCCTTCCTTGAATGCACACCAATGTGCTAACCAGTTGGTGCATGCTGAGGTGGAGCGATGCTCTTGCATCAAATCCACAAACCAAGGTGTTGATTAAGAGATTGCCTTAGACAATATTCCACTCAATATATTTTATCGAGTAATTGTTGATGTTTGGACAACATCGAGAAAACATTCTCTTAGATTAATAATTAATAATATAATTATTGACTATTAAATATTATATGTAATAAGTAAATGATATTAATAAATAGTTATTGATTATCCAAGGGATGCATCCTTTCATGGATGGTCACCATATTTTCTCTATATATGGAACACTCATCATTGTAATAATATATCGATCATATCTCATATGAACAAAAATAACATGGTATCAGAGCACGACTCGGATTGACTCCTTCATAGGAGGGCCCAGGGAAATGAGAGTGGAGTAAAATGTTGGGTGTTAAATTTATGGGTTTTTTACAATCTCTATCTACACCATATTTTCTTTTTACTCCTACCTAAATTATACAAAGAATTCCATAAATTATGGTGGGCAATATTTTTTAGTAAAAATGTCTAATTACCTAAATATGAGGAATGTAATGCATATTTACTTCTATGTTTATTTATGCAAAAAATACCATGAGTTATGGAGGAACAATTTAACAATGTCAACTACTATGTGGATGGATTTTAAATTTAATTTTCAAAGAGACATTCCTTTTTGAATCAATCTAATATTACTATAAAAAGACACTTGAAAGACACAACAATAGGCACACATATTTTCTCTCTCTCACACGTCGGAAGTGATCTAAGGAAGAGACCGAAGTTTTTAAGAAGTTGAATTTTTTTGAGTTACTTAGTGATGTTCTAGTGTTTACTAAAGTAATATTGTATACCATTGGAAGTAATTACCACTTGCGGACAATTGTGCTTGTCTAATTTAACACTAGAAAATCAACATGGTTAGTTGTCTGACATCGAGTATATGATGGATGTGTGTTGGTAGCCATATGACATCAAGTATATGATGGATGTGTGTTGGTCATAGTAGAAGATGTATTATTTGAAGGGTCATTGTATATAGTTGTGCACAAGATAAATTGATCTCCTCTAGGAGATGTTTTTTATTGTTCTTGTTTCTTATTTCGGGAAGGTCATATGTAATATCTCTGAGAAGGAGCCATAATGATGGTTGTAGGAGGAAGACATGGAGGTATACACCTTAAAACATGATATCAAGGAGAGACATTACTGGACATGATGCTCAGAGACATGAATTCTCTAGGAGCACTGTACCTCCCAAGATGGGACCATGCCAAATAGCAAAGACAGTTCCGGTGATAATGGATACATCTAGTCAAGACCGATTGTAGCACAACTATGGTGATAGATCCAAGTAGAGGAGGTTGTACTACATCCATAGGGAGAAGAGATTGAGTTACCACTAGAGAATGAGGAATATATACCTTCGGTGTCAGAGGGAGAAGAGTCGGAGAAGGAGTCACCTCCAACTCTAGAGGGAGTGTTGATGTTTGAGAAAACATCATGTGACATTCTCCCCTGAGGGTCCTTTGTGGAATAGTAGGGGGGAATGTAGAGTTCATCCTAACATGCCTCAGATTGTGAGATGAAGGAACCAAGATATTGATTTCTCATGGAAATCTCAATATGTCTTGTGAGACATTGGTTCCTTGAGGGAACCTCGATATGTCTTAGACATTGTTTTCATGAGGAAGCTTATATATTTCAAATATGATCCAAGATGAAATTACCTTTCAGAGGGAGACAATTGAGCCTATTGGTAAAATTGGTCATGTTGATCATGTATCTCCAGTTAATTTTCCCAGAGATATTGCAATAGGTCGAAAGAGACCTACATGGGATCGTCGGACTCTGTAGGAGGAAGAAGGACATGCAACTCCTTGTGGTAACTTCCGAGTGAGAAAGAAACCTCAAAGATATTTGTGCTATGTTGTAGCTATGATACACATCATTCATTATGGAGGATTATCACTCCATCATGAAGAATGATGTGTGGGGTATTGTTCTGAGACCTTAGGGTAAGTATGTAGTGACTTCCAAATGGATGTATAAGATCAAACACGCAGTTGACGGGAGCATCAAGAGGCACAAAAAATGAGATTTGTTTCTAGAGGATTCTCTCAGGTGGAGGGAATAGATTACGAGGATACATTTTCTCTTGTTTCTATATACACTTCTATTCAAAGGATGATTTCCCTTGGAACATCCATGGGTTGGAGAGTACATCATATGGATGTGAACACAACTTTTCTCAATGGATAAATTGAGGAAGAAGTATACATTGAGAAACCATATGGTTTCATGATACATAAGAAGGAGTCTCATGTGTGCAGGTTGAATAAGGCCGTGTATGGAATCATGAAGGAACCTTGAGCTTGGTATATGAGGATTGATGGAAAACTCATGAGTTTTGGATTTAGTAAAAGTGTTGTCGATCCTAGACTATACTACAAGACCGTTAATGGTGAGTCCCTGATTTTGGTCCTCCGTGTTGATGATTTACTCCTCACCGATACAGAGAGCCTTATTGTTGAATGAAAGTATGTGTTGGCCTCTGAGTTTGAGATGAAGGACCTTGGTATGATGCACTACTTATTGTTACTAGAGGCGTGGAAAAGAACTGATGATACATTCCTGAGTTAAGGGAAGTACACAATTGAGATATTAAAGATGTTTGGGATCCCGAATTGGAACATCATGGCTCGACCCCTCTTTCTCCTTACATATCCCTTCATTTTCCTCTTCACTACAACCCACATTGTTCTTAATGTACTTCCTTTGGAAGGAAAATTGTCACAGTTGTTCATTTCACCTTCCCGTTGTGATATAAGACAAAATAAAATGAAATAAAACAAAAACATGTTTATTTACAAAATCTAAAAACATTCTCCAAGGTCCAACTCGGATCACACCTCCCCATTTGAAGGATTTTAGTCCCCAAAATCTAGACCATTAAGGAGACGAATGCAGAAGGCCTCCATTTTCCTCTGCATATTCGCCATTTCATTACTGATGAAGGTGGCTTGTTTCATGCTTGTTTTCCCTTGTTTCATTGCCAGAGGATTTATTCTCTTTTTCTCTTGATGTGATTTTACAAGGTATGCCTTGCCACCCTTGAACACGTGATACTTGTTTTTTCTCCTGTAGAAGGTAGCATCCCTATCCCACAAGTAGGGGATACCCAACATCACTCCACAGGAATCCAATGGTGCAACTTCACATTCTCCCTCATCAACATAGTTGGCACTATTGGATAACCTAATTTTACATTGTTGAATGATTCTTATAAAAATTTTCCATTGCAACCATACTAGTTATCTTCGATGCACTAGATCATAGGTTTCTAGACCAAGATCATCAACTATTGTTTCAAAAACCATATTACATTGAGAACCACTATCAAACAAGGAATTTACCTTATTTTTCTTCACTTTAAATTTGATTAGGAATATCACTTGTCTACATCCATTCACATATGGCTTCTATAATTTGGTGCAAACTACAACTTCATCTAGATTAGAGGTTATTTCTACAACTTCTTATTTTGTCTCAGTATCTCCCTTGGATTTCCCATAGGAATTTAGCCACTTTTTATATAATTTCGGATGAATTTTCCAACAATTGTCTTTCATGTGTCCATATACATCGTAATTGTTTCAATACCTATCAGGATTCCTCCCTTTTTCGGTTGTGGCTGACATCTTCTATGGATCCCTAATCTATTATTTTCACACCATGAAGCTACAACTGTCTTTGGATATGGATGAAAAGTCCTACAAGTTAAGTCATCGCCACTCTTGGATATACAAGAGAGATACCCAACCAGATGGCTTGACTCCAAAAATCATAGGTGTATTCTTGCACTCCTTGTCCCTGTTCTTTCTAAAGGTATTTCCACTTCATGAGTTGTTCCTCTTTATAGCTTATGGGATAGAATTGTGACTTATGTAATTCCTTGAAGTCCTTCCATTTCATCACCATGGGATTTTTTCCTATCCTTAGTGCATCCACATATCTCTCCCACCATAGAAGAGCATGTTTGGTCATCTTAAAATGGGAAAAGGAAATTTGTTGAGTTTCTTGGACTTGATAAATCCCAAAGTAAAATTCCAATTGTTTCAACCAGCTATCCAACACCTCAGAATTAGTTGGTCCATCATACATGGGTATTTCAAGATTCACTTCAAATTTTAAAGGAATACTAGAAGATGAAGAAAATGTGTTTCCATAACCTGAGTTTCCAAGCATTTCTCCTTTGGAACATTTCGGTCCAAACTTGCATTCTTCATGCTAAGTCTCTCTTGAGTGTGCTTCCTTACCCTTCATTACCAAAATTTGTGTCACCAACTTTGCCAATTACCCTCTAGATATTCCCTATCATATTCTTCATGATGATCCCCTATGATTGATGGTGTTGTGATTATCTGTAGGCTTGGCAACAATGCTTGTCCACTATTTTGGTAATGGTCGTAGGTGTTTACCATGCATGTGTTCTCGAAGGATTTATAACCTAGTCTGATACCATCTGATCCATAATTGATGGACTCAAAGTCCAATCAATTTTCCAACACAAATGAATATTGAGGAATAAGTTTGATTTCTATTTTTAATGACCAACTCGAGTGGAAAATTCAATGAAGTAGAATTATGTTTCCCCTCCAAAGACAATGAAAAATTTAAAATAATTTATATTTCACTCAATAATAGGATAGGTTGAGTAGTTATAAAGAATTAAAATGGAATCATAACTCAATGAATAGCTCAATAACTAATCACAACAGCATACCCAACATATTGCATAGGAAAAAAACACACATAATACAATAATTTACACTAGAAACCCAACATTCACTAGAGATTTTATTATGTTTAAGAGAATATTATAAAGGAGTTAGCTATACAGAGAGTCTATGTATTGTTACTCATTGTGAAGATCAAAACTACAGCAGGCCATGGCTCAGAGACATCATCTCTTAGAGAAAACAACACACTAAATCCTTCATCCATTGAACCTCAAGAAGGATTCCCTCTTCGAGCTTTAATTTCTTCTACTATCCTTCCCTATTTATCCTTGCATTTCACTTCATTTTCCTCTTCACTGTAGCTCTCATTTTTTTTAATTGGATGCATTTGGAATTCCAACTACCACAATTATTCATTTCACCTTCCCATTATGCCAGAAAAAAAAATGAAACAAAACAAAAACATGTTTATTTACAATATTTACAAACATTTGCCAAGATCCAATTCATATCAAGTTGTGACCAAAATGATATGTCAAAGTAAAGGGTAAACAAAAATCAAACCGATAATTGAGTTCTACTCACCCAGTTGACGTCACCCCTAAGTCTTGAGTGTAAATAAACACCTCACATATAAATTAGGACTTTAAAATACCCCACCATAAGTCAAAAGAAAGGAATGTTATGCTTGAAACCTTTTTAAGGGGACTCACAAATCATAATAAATAAAAAGGCATAAAAGGGGGATTGGAAAAAGGAATCATTGAGGAAAGGGTAAATCAAGATGTCACACACACTCTACAAAGGTTCCCATGTAATTGATACCATAAAATACATTGCATGTCAATGAACCCATGCAAAAAATGTTTTACTACAAACCACTTCACATTCATTGCATGGATTTAGATAGTGTCCACTTGGGAAACATATTGTTAGTACCATATTTGTTCATGTCATTGGTATACATATTTATTGATATTATAAGGCCTAGATTGGGAAAAATAAAAATTGAATGTGAGCTTACAAATATCTTGGATTGAATGAGCTAGAAGATTCTGAAGCGCCCTTGAGGAATCAATAGAAAAAATCATGCCCTAAGAGCCTGAGGTGAAGTATCAAGTTCTTAGGCACTCATAGGAAGATTAAAAAGGGATAATTGTGCCCTTGAAACAATTAATAACCTTTTAGAGAAATCCCATATCATGGAACCAGGTTCTAAGAATCAAGTGCTATTGAAGATGTAGGACTTGATCATCCAACAACTCCAAGCGAGGAATATATACAGTCGGTTGTTCATCTCACATCATGAAAGTTCACAAGAGATAACATGAATAAGGGGTGCAAAAATGGTTTTTTAAGCCATGCATCGAGAGTTGAATGATGTTTCCTGACAAGAGCACAGAGGCTAAAACCACTCCTCTTGGGTTGTGACAGTGGTATTTTGGTTTTGTCTAACTTCATGTACATGCACTCAACACACACATGTATTCTCACTTAGTTCCACATAGAGCCGAATCAACAATACACCTAAGGAAATCATGAATGATCAGAGACAACAAGGCATACAAACCAGGAACTCTTCAGAGCTAGTATGAGACTTCCACCTATATAGAGAGGGCCCACTAGGGACTCTAGTCACACCATCAATCTTAACTACACGTAGACTGAACCTAGATCCACATAAGCACTAACATGGACCAATATGAATTTGTCACATGTCCATGGGACCATGATGACGTCAACATCATGTCACTAAACATTTCATGTCTCCTCCCAAAATTTCAAAATAACTAAGCCACTACGAAGATGATACGTGTTCATAAAAGGGCACGAGGGAGAATATTTCAAATGGGTGAGGGATACAATGACATCATTCCAAATCATTTATGGATAAGACAACATACAATAATACATTTGACCTTGCATATGGGTCCAAAGGTCCAATTGAGTCACTCGAAAGAATCTAGACAAAAGATCAATTGGAAAAAGAGAACACACCCAACAACAACATCAACAGGTTAACTCTGCTAGTAAAAAGTCATTTTTACCTAGTAAAAAGAAAGTAAAATCAGTTGTAAAATTAGAGGTTGTACCAATAAAATGACAAGATGTATCCAGTTTCAAGAAGCAGTATTGGATTAAATGAGTGGTTTTCTCACAAAAAAATATGTATATAAAGTAAGATAAAGAGATTATTCCAAGGGTTGGCACTTTGGGGAATTTATGAGTTTCTTAAAACCAAAGTTGTTGAACACAATCCTAAGGAAAAAAAAGATAATAAAGGAATCATGCTTCATGAGATTCATTCCCCACGTTATGTTTCAGTATGCAATTCTTCTTTTTGTGCAAGTGTTATTGAAAAATCCACCCCTCGCGTTTGTCTTCTTATATCATATCCACATTAACAAAACCTCAAGTAGAAAGCTATGCAACGTATTCAATGAACTTTGTGGTGTATGGTTATGGCATAGAAGTAGTTTCCTCTTAACAGATGACAAATTATTGTCATCTATTTATATGTTTAAATAATATGTAGAGGGTACCTCCATGTGTTTGAATATTTGAAGATGTGTAATTGTTTGAGGCATGTTTTAATGATCTTTTATATTTGTTGGAACTGTTGAATTCTTAGTTGCTCAGTATGTTATTCTATTTCCATAAATTATGAGATTCATTCTTTACAATGCCTTGTATGTTTATCTTGTTTTTCTTCTAATTCACCATTTCATTTGTCTTAAAATATAAAATGTTTGAAACACTGATGGATAGATGCCTCTAGGAGATGATATTTTTTATTATATGAGTTGAGAGTGTTTGAGGGCCAATAGTTTTAAAAGAGAGAGAGAAAATCTTACCCAATTTTGCATAGTTTTCTTTAATGAAAACATGGATTTAATATTCTCCCTGAGTCTTAGCCCTTGTGGTGCCCCAACATCATTCCATTGACATCATAGAATATCTTGAGGGACAACATCCAAAATGGTGTCGTTGTCAGGGAACATAATTTGAAGACATGTTTCCTTGGGATACAACATTGCAAGCTTTTATTCTTGTTGGTGAACAAGATTTAGACATATGGTTGTTAACATTTCACCTGACAACTCCACTGAAGGAAAATTTGGCCCCAATCATAAGACATGCCAAAAGTAACCCCGATCCTAAGCAGGTTCCAATATACTTAGATCCATAGAAGATCACAACCTAGAGGAACATTAGAGAACATTAGATCTCATCCTCTTCAGGTAACTCTAATTTAGAAAAATTTCCTTGTGTTGTTCATAGAAGTTATGAATCTATATATCTAGTTGATATTCCTTTAGATGTACATTCTTCTTCAATGTTTCCCTAAGAACCTTTGATAGATTTGCAAGATCCTAATAGCCTAATTCTGTAAAACATTATGGTTGGCTTAGGTGGAGGAATAGGAGCTGGAAATCATCCTGCCCCACCGCCTTTTAACTTGTGGGTCAATACTATATATGACCCATTGAATTTACCCCAACATGTCCACGATCTCCCTGAGAATTGTGTTAGCACCATGATTTTCATAGCTAAGTTTAGAGGTTTGTGAACAATTTGCAAAGTCATGCCTGTTAGCACCCATATTGTTTTTATGCCTGGTATAATCTAACATCTCCAAGGGTTAGTTTCAAAAGGAATCTTATCATTTATTATTTTCATTTGCAACTGCACGTTGCGCAAAGCACTTCACTGAGCAAAGGATTATGTCGCAAAATGGATTTTTTCACATAGTGGATTTCATCGTGCAGTGGATTTCGTCGCACAATGGATTTCATCACGCAGTGGGTTGTCATGCATGACATGTTTTCATGAAGAGGATGTCATCTCACAATGGATTTCATCGTGCAGTGGATGTTGTCGTGAATAGGATGTTGTCGTACAGAGGATGTCATCGTGTAGTGGATTTCATCGCGCAGTGGATGTTGTCGCAAATAGGATGTTGTCACATAGAGGATGTCATCACACAATGGATTTCATCATGCAAAGGATTCGGTCACACAAAGGATTTTTTCGTGCAGAGGATGATTTCGCCTAGAGGATTTTCCTATGCACATGCTACAGGTCACACTGCGCAAATGACTTGTTTAGTGGTCAACTTCAAGATCACTTTCTGATCAACTGAAGAGGAATTTTGAAAATCCCCGAGAGGATTTTATTGGGGAAAATGAAAATAATAAAAACCTCTCTCATACTTGAATAACGTTTCATATTTTTGGAGATTCGAAGGAAACTTTGAGCCCTATTTTTCAGTTTTCATGATTTCTTGTCCGAGACATGTTTTTGCGACACGTATTCTGGCAAGATGGAGATGAATTTTAAGAAACTGAGAGAGGATTTTCTTTATAAAGATATTAAATATAAAAAATCTCTTGGTTTCTAAAAATAGTTTTTTATTAGTGATATATGATGTCATATTTAATGCGTATTTTCCCAGTTTGTTGCGCAATCCGCTATGTTGTTGTAGGTTACTGTTACGTAGCAGACTTGATGTGCAGTGGTGACAAAGTGTCCAGAAATGCACATGATGACTTATCACAACCATATGGTCGAATTTTGATCATGATCAATGATTGTAAATAATATTTTGTTTACAATTATGATTTGGCAAAGTCAAGTTTTCTATTTTTAGTAAATCTGTTGAAGTTATTATTCTCTTTCAAAGAAATTGGATCCATGATTCTAAGAGATAGTAGTTCAACCCTATCAGCCAAGGGTGAAATTAGTTTTCTATATATGGGGATAATTTTCATGTAAAAGGGGTTGGTTGGAGAAATAGTGTAGACAATGACTATTGATTGTAGTTTGTTTTGATCTCATTGAAACTTAATGCAAGATTCCTGAAGCTTTTTTGAAAATATTCTAACGGTGGAAGTCTTATGTATTGTATTATTTCTTTGCATTTTTTATTTCCTATGCTCTTATATTCACATATGTAATTTATGTGTAAATCCGAACATGATTTTGAATATAGAATTCATTGTGTAGTGCTCTAGATTCACGCCATTTAGAAAAACTGTGATTCTTCTAAGTTAACTCTGAATTCATCCCCAACAGTTTTCTGAGTTGCTTCATGTGTTTTTCTGTCGCCACACACAACGATTTTTAACAGAAGACTGTTGCTCATTTAGCCTTTATCCTCTCGATTTCAGTCACTGAGTCATTTGTTTCTATCGTTTTCTTAAATTGACTTTATTTCCCAATGGTACTTTCTCTATTGCTTGTCCTACCATCTCTTTTAAAACAAAAATAAACTTGTCCTAATGCAGAATCTGACCTATGTTCATTTATTGATGAAATATTTGAGTTATTTTCAGTCATTAGACATATGAAAGAGCCATCTTTGATTGTATAACTCAGAATACAATCTAAATTTGGTTGAAATAGTTACCTCGAGGCTTTATTTGATACAACCCAAAGAAACTACCGAGCGCTAGCATTTCGACGCCCTTGTCGGGGAACAAATTTTAAATTTTCCCTGGGAAAGAATGACATGTTTGAGTTCTGAGGTCTGAGAGCATCAAACACTTAGGCACATATTAGTTGTATTTCTTCTTTGGTGACTCCACACATCAGAAAATTAGTTGAAGGTGATTCCAATGGCAGAAGAACCAGAGATAAATTTTTCATGGTGACTCCAATTAAGCTTCAAATGTGATTCAAAGAATCCACTAGAGAATGATACATGTTGATAGAGATATGGAAGGGCAGGAAAAATCAGGTACTTGAGCTTAAGTTTAGTCCAAGAAGTACTTTTTTGTTTTATCAATATCTTCTTGTCCTTTCCTGATTTTTTCAAAATAATATTTCTTCACTTACTGCATTCAAATGAAGCCCAAATATCTACCCTTGTATATCCTCCATGGAAAACTATAGATATACCTCCTTCTTGTATAACTGATATTCACCAATCTCCTTCCTCTGAGACATATGATGTTCATGATCATTCTTGAGAGATTAATGAAAACAAATATGAGCTTGTACCTTCTGTTATTAATCCTACACCCTCAAAGATTCAAGAAAGACATATTCCTCTTAAATTTCCTTCCATCCTTCATGACTTCCCTCTGAAACATTATAAGTACATTCCTCGGTTCAATGGAGAGCTTGATGGAAAGTCAATTGAAAAACATATTTAGGTATTTGAGCATTTTATAGAACTTTTTGAGATCAAGCATGATGATGTGTCTATGAGGGCCTTTTCTCAATCCTTACAAGGGGATGCCAAAGCATGGTTCAGACATTTGCAACCTTAGTCAATTAGATTGTGGGATGAATTGAGGGAATATTTTTATAGATTTTGGGGTGAGAGAAAGTCATGGGATCTACTCCTTTCAGAGTTTTATTCCATGAGAAGAATGAAAGATGAAACCATCTCAAATTTCAATAGGAGGTTTTCTAGTCTTTATTATAAACTCCCTAACGAAATTCAACCCACTAAAGTTATTTCCATGCTCCATTATGCAACAACCTTTCATCTAGATTTGTCTTTCCTTGTGATGGAAAGAAGATCTAAGTCCTTATAGAATTTTTTTAATGATGCTCAAGAGATTCGACACAATATTCAAGCATGTAAATGAATTTGAAAGGAGGATTTGGATGTTAAAGAACACGGCAGTTAATATGAACAAAAAATAGTTGATTCAAATCTTGATAAGAGGGTTAATAATATCATGTGTCCTCTTGAAGCTTTAAATGTTGATGATTTTGCAAATAATTCTATTCCACTTATTGAAAAAGAAGGTGCTAATCTATCTTCTCATCCATATCATCATAAGCATGGGGCTGATTGTTTTATGTATTCATTTGTAGACAGTCAATAAAATGAATTTCCAAATCATCTTGTTCAAGAGCAAGTTGATGACCCAATATTTTTCTTATTAGATGACATTGCAGATGTTGTTGATTTTCCTATATATGATGAATATGATGATGATGGTGGTGTTGACTTCCTAGAACAACCAACTGCATGTTCTCTATCAGAAAATGTTCCTTTTCAAAAGTGTAATGAGATAAATCAACCTAAATATCACAGTTACAAAGAAGAAACTATTGAATCAGATGAAGGAAATTCTTTACCTTTATGATTTTCTTCATTTAAATTGTTAAAAGAAAATTATAAGATAATCATTGAAGCAAAAGAATGTGTGTTGATACCAAATCACACTGACTCACTAGAACAAATTGACAAGCAATTGTAGCAATATTCTTATATGTTTGATGACCCTGTTACTTGTTATGTAGAAGGTCTTGTTAGTTCAAAATTGCAGCCATTTGTCAAAGATGAATATGAAAATGAGTATGTTCAACAATCCAAAGAAATTGAAAGATGTGCATATGACAACAATGAAGAAAATGAAGAAGGTTTTGAATCAAGTGAAAGAACCTTGCCATTGTGTTATTATTCTTTCAAATTGATGAAGCAAAATATCTATAATGTTTCAAATCAAAAATCCTCCAGGCATGATGTTGAATATGAAGAAAGCAGTGGACTTGCAAATGAAAACTATCTTCCATTATGTTTTTCTTCCTTGGAATTGTTGAAATTAAATCATGAGATAACAGAGGAAACAATGAAGTTTGACTGCATTCACAATGATATTGTTTTACATGAGAAAAATGTTATCAGTGAAGAGGACCAACAACCTTCTCATACTTTTAATGACCATGTTGTTGATTACATGGAAGGTTATTTTTGTTCATATTTGCAACCTGTGATCAACTACCATCTTGAAAATAAACATGATGGTAAATAAAAATCAACGTTAGATATGGATTGCTTGCCACTAAGAGTTTCATTTCAGCCAACAATGTCTTTTGATTCTGAAGATTTTTGTGTCCAACAGTCTCAACATATTTTTCATCCTTTTTGTGGTAATCAACAGGTTGAATTACATGAAAACAAGGATGCAGTAGAAGGGTGAAACATGCTTGTTTTTTTATGTATGTTCTGGAGGATCCATTTGCAGTTTTTTTGAAGGCGGAAAAAAATCCAAATGTTTTTAATTTTTTGAGATTTGAATTTATAGATAATTTTTTGAATGACTTATCAGTAAACAGGATTTGGAGCAAACATGTGCAAAGATAGAGAAAAGTGGATAAAGTTCTTGTATGGTTGAATTGGAATTTTGATTTCAGTTGATTGACATATTTTTCAGCAGTTAGGGTAGGTAGGAGTGTGAATAAGCTTGGTACTACAAGCATTTATTTTAGCAATCTTCACTTTTCATTTTCAGCTTAGTTTCAAATTTCAATTTGGAGCATATACAACTTTGGGTTTTCAGTGGATGCAGGTTACAAGTTATAGTTGGAAAGTTTAGTTTGGGAGAATCCCAATGGATAGGCGCCTGGTCTACTATTATTTTCTACCTCACAGGGAGGATAACATCCCCATTGGAGCCAACTGTTAGCACCATGATTTTCATAGCTAAGGTTAGAGGTTTGTCAACAATTTGCAAATTCGTGCCTCTCAGCACCCATATTGTTTTTATGCCTGGCATCATCTAACATCTCCAAGGGTTACTTTCAAAAGGAATCTTATCATTTATTATTTCCATTTACATTTGCAACTGTGCGCTACAAAATTTGCTACGTTTTGCGCAGAGCACTTGACCGCACAAAGGATTTTGTCGTGCAGTGGATTTCGTCACACAGGGGAATTCATCGCGCAATGGATTTCGTTTCACAGTGGATGTTGTCACGCATAGGATGTTGTCACGCATAGGATGTAATCATGTAGTGGATTTCATAGTGCAGTGGATGCTGTCGCGCGTAGGATGTCATCGCGTAGAGGATGTCATCACGCAGTGGATTTCATCGTGTAGTGGATGTTGTCGCACATAGGATGTCATCACATAGTGGATTTCGTCACGCAAAGGATTTTGTCGTGCAAAGTATTTTGTCACGCAAAGGATGATTTCACGCAGAGGATTTTCCTTCACACAGGTTATAGGTCACGCTACGCAAATGACTGGTTTAGTGGTCAAATTCAAGATCACTTTATGACCAACTGAAGGGGAATTTTGAAAATCCATGAGAGGTTTTTGTTGAGGAAAAAAATAATAATAAAAACCTATCTCATATTTGAAAAATGTTTGATATTTTGGGAGATTCGAATGAATATTTGAGCCCTATGTTTCATTTTTCATGATTTCCTGTCCAAGACATGTTTTTTGCGACACTTATTCCGGCCATATGGAGATGAATTTCAAAAAAACGAGAGAGGTTTTTTTTTATAACTATCTTAAATACAAACAACTTTCTTAGTTTCTAAAAATAGTTGTTTATTAGTGAGATATGATGTCATATTTAATGCCTATTTTCCCAATTTGTTGCGCAAATGACTATGTTTTTTGCTATAGGTTACTGTTGCATAGCAGACTTGCTGTGACGGGGTGACAGAGTGTCCAACAAAGCACATGATGACTTATCAAAGCCATATGGTCAAATTGTTATCGTGATCAATGATTTTAAAGAATATTTTGGTTATGATTATGATTTGGCAAAGTCGGGTTTTCTATTTTTAGTAAATCCATTGAAGTTATTATTCTCTTTGAAAGAAATTGGATCCATGATTCTAGGAGAGAATAGTTATACCCTAGCAGCCAAGGGTGACATCAATTTTCTATATATGGGGATCATTTTCATGTAAAAGGGGTTGGTTGGTGAAATAGTGTAGACAATGACTATTGATTGTAGTTTGTTTTGATCTGATTGACACTTAATGCAAAAATCCTGAAGCTTTGATGAAAATATTATAACGATGGTAGTCTGATGTATTGTATTCTTTATTTGCATATATGATTTCATGTTCTCTTATATTCACATCTGTAATTTCTGTCTAAATCAGAACATGGTTTCGAATCTAGAATTCACTACGTAGTGCTCTAGATTCACGCCATTTAGACAAAATGTGATTATTCTAAGTTAACTCTGAATTCATCCCTAGTGGTGCTCCAAGCTTCTTCATGTGTTTTTCTCTTGCTACACACAACTATTTTTAATTGAATACTGTTGGTCATTTAGCATTTATCCTCTTGATTGAAGTCACTAAGTCATTTGTTTCTATCTTTTTCTTAAATCGACTCCATTGTCGGATCGCACTTTCTCTCTTGCTTGTCCTACCATCCCTTTTAAAACAAAAATAAACTTGTCTTATTGCAGAATCTGACCTCTGTGCATTTATTGATGAAATATTTGAGTTATTACTAGTCATTAGACATACGAGAGAGCCCTCTCTAATTCTATACGTCACAATACAATCTAAAGTTGGTTGAAACAGTTACCTCGGGGCCTTCTTTTATACATCCCAAACAAATTACCGAGTGCTAACATTTTGGCAACGTTGCTGGGGAGAAAAATTGAAAATTTTCCCTGGGAAAGAATGACACGGTTGATTTCTAAGGTCTGAGAGCAACAAACACTTAGGCACATATTGGTTGTATTTCTTCTCTCGCAACTTCAGAAATCAAAAAATCAGTTGAAGGTGATTCCAATAGCATAAAAATCCAGTGGTAAAGTTTTCATGGCGAGTCCAATCAAGATTCAAATGTGATTCAAAGACTCCACTGGAGAATTAGACCTATTGACAGAGATATGGAAGGGCAGTATGGAAACATCAGGTACTGGAGATTAAGTTTAGTCTAAGAAGTACTTTTATGTTTTATCAATATCTTCTTGTCCTTTCCTAAGTTTTTCAAAATAATATTTCTTCACTTACTTCATTCAAATGAAGCCCAGAGATATACCCTTGTATATTCTCCATGAAAAATTGTAGGTATACCTCCTTCTTGTATAACCAATATTCACCAAGCTCCTTCCTGTGAGACATATGATGTTCATGATCATTCTTGTGATCTTAATGAAAACAAAGTTGATCTCGTACCTTCTTTTCTTAATCCTACACCCTCCAAGATTCAAGAAAGATACAGTCCTCTTAAATTTCCTTCCATCCTTCATGACTTCCCTCTGAAACATTATAAGTACCTTCCTAGGTTCGATGGAGAGCTTGATGGAAAGTAAGCTGAAAAACATATTCAGGTCTTTGAGCATTTTATAGAACATTTTGAGATCGAACATGATGATGTTAAGCCCTAATATTGGCTCATTACCACTTAATTGGGGCATATTAGATTAGTAATGTTATTTTATTTATGTTGGCTTTAGGCCATTAAACCTCCTAGTCTCCTATATATACCAAGGAGACATTTTCATTTTGAATCATCT
>ML784718.1:261021-292891 GCA_009831015.1 Picea engelmannii | reverse complement strand
TTCCTTGAACAGGAATACCCAACTAAAATACCTTCATCTGTTCTAGATTCCAACTTACCCAAATGCTTGTCAACTCTTTTGATATAACATTTACTGCCAAAAATTCTGAAATGTTTAACACTAGTTGGTCTGCCTTTCCATAAATGATAGGGTGTCTTAAAATGATTGTTTCTCAGCAAGATTCTATTTAAAATGTGAACAATAGTATGAATAGCTTGAGGCCATAGTATATTACTTAGTTTAGATTCATTGAGCATAGTTCTAGCCATCTCCATAACAGTCCTATTTTTTCTTTCAACCACTCCATTTTGTTGAGGTGCTTCAGTAACAGAAAAATGTTTTCTTATCCCATTTTCATCACAGTATCTATTGAATTCTTTAGACACAAATTCCCCTCCATTATCTGATCTTAAACATTTAATTTTCATGTCACATTCATTTTCAGTTGACTCCTTGAAGGTTTGAAAACAACTAAAAGTTTCAAATTTCTTTTTCAATAAAAACATCCATGTCATTCTAGTAAAGTCATCCACAAATAGCAGAAAATATGTTTCTCCTTTTAACCCTTCTGTTCTCATAGGACCACAGACATCAGCATGTACTATTTCCAATGGTTTAGTTGTTGAATGTTCTTTGGTTTTGAATTTAACTCTAGTTTGCTTACCATGTTGACATTGCTTGTAGACAGAACTTGAAAGATCCTTTATGACAGGTAAATCTCTTATTTATTCCTTTTTATTCAACTGAATCAGATTTTCAAAGTTAATGTTTCCAAGTCTTTTGTTCCACAACCAACTTTCATCTTCACTCCCAAAATAACATTTTTATTTTTCTTCGTTTAGTATGTAAATGTTGCTTGAAGTTCTGGTGGCTGTTTCAACTAGTTTATTTGATTTTATATCCCTAATTTGACATCCTTTTAAATCAAATATCATAAAGAGACCTTTATCATAGGTTTGACTTACACTCAATAAGTTATGTTCCATTTCCTCAACCAATAAGACATTTTCAACCATGATTTTCTTGTTGTTTAGACATACAGTTCCTTTTCCAACTATCTTAGCTAATTGATAATTTCCAAAGGTGTCTGTACCTTCTTTTCCTTCATCTAGTTCAACAAAGAGTTGTTTTCTACCTGTCATATGCTTTGAACATCCACTATCCACAACCCATTTTACTTTATGTTCTTCTTGTAGAGCTATAATGCATTTTTCAATGTTCAGATTTTCACTTTTCTTTTTCCAAAATTTGGTTTCAGATCTGTGTAAGTGGGTTCATTAAATTTTTGAAAACTCATAGGACAATTTCTTGACACATGCCCAAAGTTGTTACACTTGTAACATTCAGTCTCGTATCTTAAGGTGTCAAATCTGTTGTAAGAGTAGTTCATATTGTTTTGGCTAGTTTTACCATGTCCTCTTCTATATTCAAAATTAGACCTTTCATGACTGTTATGTCCATTTATCTTTCTTGAAAAACTATTACAAAATGCAGCCTTATGTCCATACTTATAACAAAAGAAACAGTGGCCTTCAAACATGTTTTGATGTCTGCCATAACTTCTTCTATGTACTGTTGAACCTTGATTTTCTTCTTGCATTTCTGATTCAATCTTCTTGCTAGTAATTTTCTCATGGTTATCCTCTGTACCTGCTTTCTCAACACTTGAACTAGAACATCCATTAGTTACTGTAGATTTATAACCAATTCCAGTCTTATCATATGTTGATCTTTGACTACTAATAATTTGATCTAACACTTGATAACTCTGATTCATGTTATTTTCTTGTACTTTCTTTCTTAATGAGACTACTTCAATTTTTAAACCTTCATTTTCCTTATCCTTTTCTGCAAGCATTTTAGTTAGAGCTTCTTCAGTCACTCTAGCCTCTTCTATTTTAAGTTTTAAGTCAACTACCATGATTTCAGTGTTATCAATCAAACCATTTGATTTCTGTAATTCAAATTCTAGATTCTCAATTTCTCTTTTAAAATGTTTGCATTCCTTTCTCACTTTTCTTAATTCACTTAAATCACTTACCAGTTCAGCTTATAGATCAACTTCACCTTCTTCTTCTTCACCAGACTGATCATCCCATTTTTCCATAGCCATAAAAAGTTGTACATATGAACTGTCATCACTCTCACCAGATTCTGAAATATCACTGTCATCTTTTATACACAGGCTTTTATTTTTGTAAGTTTTTCTTTGAAAAAACTTCTTATGTCTATTCTTGAATTCCTTAGGTTTTCTATCATTGTCTTCTTCATTATCAGTATGCTTATTGTAAGGACACTTAGATGAAAAATGTCCTATTCTACCACAACCAAAGCATTTTAGAGGAAGCTTACCTTTATACTTGCCAGCACCTCTTTTCGGATTTTTAACAAAATTTGCTTCTTCCACATCACCTTCTAACTCCTCATGACTATTGATTTCTTCTTTAACCTTTTTCTTATCTTTCTTTGCTACCTTGAAAGATGCTTCTTTCCTGAAATAATTCTCACTAGAGGTTCTCATCTCATATGTTGTTAGTATTGCATGTAACTCGTCCATTTCTAAAGTATCAAGATCTGTTCTTTCTTCTAATGCAAATATTTTTGAATCAAATCTTGCAGGAAGTGATCTAAGTACCTTTTCCACAATAATATTATTATTAATTGTTTCTCCTAGACCTCTCATGGTATTAACAACTTCATCAATATGAAGAAAGTAGGTAGCTATATCTTCAGATTCTTCCATTTTCAGGCTTTCAAATTGACTTCTATATGATTGTGGCTTAGCACTCTTTACCTTAGTGTCTCCTTCATATACATGTTTCAATTTATCCCATATTTCTTTTGCTGATGCACAATGCATAACTTTAACAAATTCGGACCGTGCTAGACCTCGTAGTATTGCATACATAGATTTGGAATTACTCTCATAGAGTCTCTTACCTGTAGCTTCTATTGGAATGGTTGCTAGGAATTTACATTCATTTAGTACAGCCTACCAGATATCTACTCCTTGAGTTTGTAAAAACAACTTCATCCTGATACTCCAAAAAGCATAATTATGACCATGAAACAAAGGCAATCCATGTTTTGTAAATTCTGACTTCTTATCCATTATGAATGATCAAAAACTTCGAGTGGTTAAACTGATATCTTGAAGTAACTTGCTCCGATACCAATTGTTGTACAGGATAAGTCAATTGAGAGGCGGGGGGGGGGTGAATCAGTTGTATAAAATTTCTTTCATTTTATAAGAAGATTACTTATTAATCAATAAATCATGTCTTTAACATTTAACTTGCAATAATACATTTAACCAATAAATATACAATCACATAAATGAAACAGTGACACAGTGATTTTTCATGAGGAAACCCAAAAGGGAAAAACCTCTTCTTATGAATGAAAGGCAAGCTCCAAATCCTCTTTACATTCTTATTTTATCTGAGCTACAACCCAGATGAGGTTTCTACCTTTGTTTCTTCAGCACCTACTGAATGGAATCTACAACTCCCAGATGTACAAGCACCAACTTGTACAAGAGACTTTTACAGTCTCCCTTTGCTCCTCCCTACCACCCTGGAATCCTTCTCTGTCACTAAGAACCTACAAACCAACTCTTTATATTATCTGGCAAAGGATTCATCATTCAATTCCCCTCTGTTTATATAATCATATCAAAATCCATTCTTCTCCCCTTGATCTCTGTTATATCTTCATCATTTCTTCTCACTGTCCCTGTATGATTTTATTTCGGTTTTATATTCATTTACATAAATGAATTTTACCTTAGAGCTACGGCTGTACCATTAATTCCATACGCATCAACATTCATCTCACCCAATTTCACTTATTTCTACCCTGTACATTCAGAGCATAGACTCGAACCCTCAGGCTTCGAAGATTCAGTTACAGTAACTGAATAACTACCTTATAGTGATTATTATTGGTCAAGGCATCAAGACGAACAATATCCACTTGATCAATTTAAACATTTAACTAGCATTGTTCGATGAACATACATCTATTTTAATTTTTCAGCACAGAATAACCCTTGAACGCTTTGGAAAACCACTTCTGCTAACCCATATGTCCATTGGCCATGATGACAGGTTAATCGAAATGCATTTCGCATTTCATATTTTGGAAATTTGGAAATCCTG
Source organism: Picea engelmannii (assembly GCA_009831015.1). Lineage (NCBI taxonomy): Eukaryota > Viridiplantae > Streptophyta > Pinopsida > Pinales > Pinaceae > Picea > Picea engelmannii. Next base: position 288,731 of record ML784718.1, on the reverse strand, counting down.
TGTCAAAGAGTCTTGACACTTCAAGTTACGAAACCCAGAAATCGAGGTTAGCTTCATGTTAGCTCCTCCCTCTCACATGACCATTAGTGGTAACCACTGCCTACACCAAAAAGGTATTTTGGCATTTCTCATTTCGGTATTTTGGCATTTCTTGTGATGAAGTGTTTCAATACTCCAAGTCACAAACCCAGAAATTTTCGGCGTTTCGCATTTTGGCATTTCGACATTTCTGTGATGAAGTGTTTCGACACTCAAAGTCATGAACCCCGAAATGATCTGACGACTTCACATTTGATCTGGTGGACATAGATCAGACGGTTCTCGTTAACTTCTTGAGGATAGATCAATGGTCATATACAACTCTTATATTACTCCTCTAATGCTTAATCCAATGGATATGACTTAATCATTCATCGAGATGGATGGCTATCATGGTTTCGGTATTTCAGCATTCGGGACTTCGTGATGTTGAATTTTTTGCTTACCATGCAAAATTCCAGAAATAGAAACTCCCGGAATCTCGAAATAGAAACTCCTGGAATCATGTGACGTGTGTCCCTTTCGGTATTTCGACATTCAGGACTTCATGATGTTGTATTTTTTGCTTAGCATGAAAAAATACCGAAATAGAAACTCCTGGAATCCCGAAATAGAAACTCCCGGAGTGACAAGCTTTGAAATTGATGATCTCCAAAATTCAAGTTGTGCCTGTGCAAACTGATCCACGGTGCTTGTGCAAACTGACCAACAAAATCCCCCTTTGGCATTTTAAATTTTGACATTAATGACAAAAACAAGTCCCGTGCAAACCCCTTTATAACAACTCTTGTGCAAACCCCTTTACAACAAGTCGAGCCCTGTACTGCTTTAGTCCTCCATATTCTTCCTTCAACTTGTAAACCCATTTATTATGCAATGCTCTTTTTCCTACAGGCAACTGAACCAAGTCCCAAGTATGGTTATTTACCAAGTAATCCATTTCCTCTTTCATGCCTTGCTCCCACTTATTTTTGGTGTCTACATGCATTGCCTCTTCATAACATTCTGGTTCACCAGAATCAGTCAATAATAAATAATACAATGAAGAAGAGTATCATTCAGGGGGTATACTTAACTTGGTATATTTTATAACACTTCTAGGTGTTTGAGGTACCTTTTTCTCCTGTTGTTGTACATTTTTATTTTCTGGTTCCTTTGGAATTTCTTTTTCAGTGATCTCATCAAGCACTGTGTATTCTTTTTTTTCTTTTTCCTGTTTCTTTCCATGCAACTGATCTTTGTACATGACCTTCTCATTGAATATGACATCTATACTCCTAATGATTTTTTTATTTTCATAATCCCATAAGCGATAACCAAAATCATTAACACCATATCCAATAAAGGTACACTTCTTGTATTTTACCTCGAGCTTTTTTCTATTTTCTTTATCAATATGGACAAATGCTTCACAACTGAAAGTTTTCAAAAAATAATAGTTTACCTTTTTTACTCTCCATTCCTCCTCTGGAATTCTACCATCCAAAGAGATTGAAGGTCCTTTGTTTATTAATTAAACATCAGTATCTACAACATTTGCCCAGAACTCTAAGGGAAAACTAGCATGCAATCTCATACTCCTTGCATGCTCCATGATTGCCTTGTTCATCCTTTCTGACACACCATTTTCTTGTGGTGTTCCTGGAGATGTCTTCTATATATGAATCCCATGGTATGAAAAGTAATCATAAAACTCCTTGCTACAATATTCACCTCCGTTATATGATCTGAGAAACTTCAAAATTTATCGTGTCTCATTCTCAACCAAAACTTTTCATTTCTTAAAAGTATAAAAAACATCATATTTTTGTTGAATGCAATAAAACCAAGTTTTTCTAGTTGTGTCATCAATAAAAGTAACATAATAATGAGAGCCACCAAGAGATGATACCTGATCTGGTTCCCATACATCTGTATGCACAAGCTCTAACCTTTCATTCTTCATTTCTTTTCTGACTCTAAGAAACCTAACTCTCTTCTATTTTCCATAAACACAATTATCATAGAAGTCCAAATCAATTTGTTTAATATCTGGCAAAAATTTCTTTTGTGAAGTATCTGCATTACCTTCTCACTCATGTGTCCCAGCCTATGATGCCACAATGATGTATCCACTTCTGTAGAAGATAAAGAGATAGAAGATTCAATATTACCACTACATAAATACAATGTACCTACCTTCTCTCCTTTTGCTATCACCAATGATCCTTTGATGACCTTCCACATCTTATCTGTAAATATGGATATACAACCTTCAATTTCTAGCTTCCCTATTGAAATTATATTTTTCCTTAAATCTGGAAAATGTCTTACTTCTTTCAACAACCATTGGTTTCCATTGTGTTTCTTTATTTTTACCTTTCCCATTCCAAAGATTTTGTATGGTGCATCATCACCCAAATGAACCTGTCCAAAATCACCTTGAACATAATCTACAAAATGTTTCCTATGGGGTGTGGCATGAAATGAAGCCCCTGAATCTACTACCCAAGACTTAGAAATATTATCTACAGAAAGAATCAAAGCATCTTGTAACACGTCACCTGTTACATTTGCTTACTGATTTCTCTCATGTTGTCCATCTCTTTGTTTCTTTGGAGCTCTGCAGTCTTTCTTAAAATGTCATTTCTTCCCACAATTTGAGCACTCTATCTTTCCAAGTCTTGATTTGGATCTTCCCTTCCTAGAATTCCCGCGGTTCCCTTGGCCCTTTCCTCTATCCTTTTGTCTTCCCTTATTCTCCATGTTCAAGGCATTACTTGATGTCTCACCTATGCTTTTTTGTCGCATTTTCTCAATAAGGTAAACACCAACAACATATCAAACTTTAAATTATTTGAACCAAAGACACAATTACTTACATCCATGAATAGGTTATTCCATCTTTCTAGCAATGAGCACAATATTAGAAGAGCCATGACCTCATCATCAAAGTCCGCTTTTACAGAACTTAGTTGATTAGTAACCATATTAAAATCATTTAAATGATCTGCAACAGACCCACCTTCTGAAATCTTCATATTAAATAATATCTTCATTAGAAATACCTTATTGGATGTCGAGGGTTTATCATACAATTTATCCAATGCATCCATCAAAGCCTTCATTGTCTTTTCTTTTGAAATATTGAAAGCTACTGATGCTACCAGGCTCAGTCGTATCGTTCCTAGAGCCTTTCTGTCAAGAATCTCCCATTACTCATCCTTCATGGCCATCGACTTCTTTGCTACTCCACCAAATGGTAGGAATAGATCCTTTTGATATAAATAATCTTCCATTTGCATCTTCCATAACTGGTAGTTTTGGCCGTTAAATTTTTCGACCCTAAACTTTCCATCTTCCGACATTTCTCCCACTCGAACTAGGAACCCTCCTTTCCTACGAGTTACCTTTCACTATGATAACATTTGTTATAAAAACAGAACCGTGGAGAAATAAAATAAAACAAATGTGTAAACAAAACACAGAATATACACAATACAATAGAGACATAGATTTACGTGGTTCACCCAGTGTGGGCTACATCCACCAGAGAAATTGCCAGGTCCTTCCTTTATTATTATCCAACAAATGAAGGGATACAACCTATAATAAACCCGTTGTAACTTCCTCTTCTTTCTCTCATTGTCTCCTATCTCAGAATACAATATTCACAATTATGCATAGCCACAATACATTTCCCTCATAACAAAGGTTTTCCTTCTAGGGAAAAAAACCCTAACATAATTTTTACTGTTAGATCTACGACCTTATAATGAATGGTCGAGATTTACAATGAAATTACAATATACTTTTACAAGGTAATTTTTCCTTCGGGGGCTTCGTCCCCAAACCCCCATCGAGGGACACTGCCCCCGAACCCCCGCCGAGAAGAGGGTAACCCCCCTCTGCACTCCCCCACGTGGAAGAGTGTATATTCTTCTGGTTGTAAAGTCTTCATGGGGTATAAACATGGCTGAAAACAAAGACCTATGAATATGGAAGATAATCAGGCTCCACAACCAACAAGGCATTCCTTTGTGTAGGACACATTTGGAGCACCTCCAAACCTGACATCACGCATGAAGTTTGTCCCAAATCCTCAACAATTGAGTAATTTTGGGAGCATCTAGAATTAGGATTGTGGGCAAAGAACTTAAGGAATCCTTTGGGAATACAAGGTGTAGGTTTCATCTTATCAATTTGCAAAGGTGTTTTTGGAGAAGGAGAATCTGGACCTACAACATGTTGTGAAGAACCATAATCACGAGTTCGAGTGGCTACACTAACCTCATATTTAACCATATTGATGCATATATGGCCACCATCATTTGTTGAGGGGTTTTGACTTCCACTTGACACATTTCTGGTGTTGGAGGCTCATGAGGTCATATTTTTGTTATGTGGAAATGGGTTAGTTAGCACAGAAGACTGTTGCACTATGAGCCTTGAGGCTTCCTCCATTTTGGGGAAAAAGTGGGTAAGGTGATCATCTTTACAAATTTTACAAGGAAACTTCACCTTCATCTTTTATTTCTTTCCCTCACCATCATTATTATTAGGTTTATCATTATTGTTGTCATCCTTGTCTTTATTATTATTATTATTCCCACCCTTACAATTATTACCACAACCTTTCTTCTTATTCCCTTCGGGTTGATGGTCATCGTTTGGGTTCGTCAACTGTACAGAATGCACATCCACTGACTAGGTGGTTGAGGATGAAGTCGTAGCTTCTCCTGCTGTAAACGATTTAAGAGAGAGATATTTCAACTAGTTCATCACCTGGTCTGTAGTATTGACACTTGCAGAGCCTATGATGTCATCGGCATGAGGCCCAGGCTTTTGTCGAGGATCATAATTTGAATGTGATGCATTAGGGATAATTTCATAGAGAATTCTGGATTAAGAATATAGGAGATCTAATTGTTGGGATTTGAAGATGGCCTATTATCATATGTCACTCTGGATGTAGAAACATCCTTCGAAATGTAAAGAAATAAGGACTTGAGGAACCATTCCAACAAAAAATATGGAGGAATGTAAGCTTTAATAAACCTCTTTCATCTATTCCACTTTTGAATATGATCAGAGATGTGGGTGGCCTTATGTTGACGTAAAGATGATAAAATTTCTATGTCGGCATCATAATGAACTAGTAGTTGGAAGTGGTTGGGAAAAACCAGGACCAACTCATTGAAAGTTACATAAGTTGCCCCAAGTAGTGCGATGTACCAATTTGCATAAAACCCCTTAAGGGTGCATTTAAATAGTCTCAAACAAACATAAATGTCATTAAGGAATTTAAATAAGAACCATAGGTGAAAGGTAGTCACATGATCACCTAGGTCCTCATCGATATTTACCTCAAACTTTGGAATGTCATAGGGAAGCTTAGTAGGGATGGGAGGACATGATGGATCATGACGCACTGGGTCTTTCATTATTTTTGACAAGTATAGAAGATTCAACTTGGCTAGGAAAGGGAGTCAAGGTTGCGACGTCTAAGACCAAGTTCCAGGGAAAAATTGGTTTTGAGAGATTGCAGGAAAACCAGAGTTATGGTATACATATTGGCCTTGTCTGTTAGGATAACATCCTCCTCCCAATCGATTCATAAAAGTTTGTAAGGGAATAATCACCAAGGAAGTCACTTGTGAGGAGAAAGAGACATGATAAGGGTTACTCATGTGAGGATATACGTTTCCCTCGAATGAAGGAACTCCATGTGGGGGGTTTCCCATACCATACAATTGACTCCCCCATGATGAAAAACAAGAGGTCATAGGAAGGGTTTCCATGATAAAATTGTTTTTAGGAATCAACATTATGGAAGAAGGAATGACAGACAGGATATAAGAAGTAGAAGGGCCACCCATTGGAGCACTCCGCCCTAGAAAACTGCAGCTAGGATTGGGTCCAAAGGAAGGAGGATTCCAACTTCCTACTATGGGAGTTGGTTGACAGATATGACCCCCGCCAAACATAAAAGGAGTATAAGGAGGTGTACTTCCCCTAGACCCAAAACTAGGATTCACACGAGACGTCGAAATGAAGGATGAAAAGTACGAAGTCATGTCTCGCATACCGAAAGAGAAAGGATCAGAGGCCCAAGGCATGGAATGAGTACAATGATTGGGTGTATTGTTGGGGAATACAAATGAACTTGCTCCCATGGGTTGAGAAGAGACCATGGGTTGGGTAGAAGTAGGGGAGGGAGCCTCTAGGATCCAAATAATTGATGATGAGTGATTTGAGGGGACCCCACTAATCATAGTGGATGATGGAGTTGAAGAGCTTCCCGATACATTCATATTTGAATACATACTCATGGTAGGACAATCATGATTCTAGGTGGTGGAGATATATGTACCATGTTTATTAACTCTACGCCTTTTAGAAGGAGGCTTCAGTATAGGACCAAATTGTGGTGGTTGATTCAAAATACGAAGAGACCGACGAGGGGGCTTGTCTTGCTCCATGATGACTCAAAACTCATGAAACAATACAAAATCCTAAGGCCAAATAATAAACAAGGATAACACTCCTAAATAAAGATAGAGGCCTATGGACAAAAACATGATATGAAGGTTGAAGGGACCTCCCGAACTAAATAAGGTATGCCTCTCCCAAGAGGGGATGAGACTCCCAAACAATAGACTGGAGGTAACATAATCAGTTATAAGGACCCTCTTAGGATTCACAACAAAATCAGTTAGATTCCTCCAAAGAGAAAATAATCCATAAAGTATGTGTGTTGTCTGATCCCTATCTAACTTAGGGTACCTGCAAAATAAACCATTTAAGAAACCTATGTGGATACCTAGGTCAAGCAACTAAAGTCTGTTGGAAGTACTAAAACAACTAAGAGGGGGGGGCTGAATCAGTTGTATGTGAGCTTAAACAATTTTTAGTCTGTTAAAACATTATTAATCTTTCTTCATGTGGTCATCAACAATATAGAGCATATGGACAGTAAAATTAAAGACCATCAGTCACACATAAAATACACACAGAGACAGATTTTCACGAGGGAACCCATAAAGGGAGAAAACCTCTTCTTCTTCGAAATGATAGGCAGTATTTTTCATTTCTGTACATCATTTACAATTGAGAACCTACTCAATGTGACGCTGCTACCTCTGTTTTACAAGCTGCAACTTGTTTGAGAGCTCCAATTCTCTGGTTTCTCTATCACCCACTAGAAGGAAGCATCAACTCCCTAAATATTCCAGCACCAATTGGATGGAAGCACCAACTTCTTGAATGTTCCAGCACCAGCTAGATGGAAGCACCAACTTCTAGTTACACAGGCTCCAACCTGTATAACAGAGAACACTTGTTCTCCCTAGCACCACCCTACCACCCTTGTTTCTCTGGCTACAACCAGATGGAAGAAACAACTTCCTATGTTCAAGCTCCCACTTGAACCTCTGAGGACAATAGTCCTCCCGAGCACCTCCCAACCTCCCTAAAATATCAAATAATGAATACACAGAAAACTACATAGATAAATCAATTCTTACCAATCTTTCTTTGTATCTGATCTTCAACAAACTGTTCTGCAATTCTTCTCTTCTTCTGTTTGTTTAGCAGGTCTTCTCTGCATCAATCTTTTTCTGTCATTCAGCTCTGCTTCTGCTCTATCTGTCATTCTGCTCTGCGTTTCATCTCGCTCTACACATTTGCTCAATTTCATGCTATGCCTCTGCTCTATTTATTTTTTCTCTGCATTTCATCTTATATTCCCTTCAGAACAGCCACCCATTCGGTCTTTCTCATTTTCTTTTATACACACTACCTTGACGGTTCCACTTCTACTTCCCCCTAGGCAAACCGAGGACACATGTCTTAGCAACTAAAATTCATAACTGATTCGCAATCAAGAATCCATTTTGTTTAGCAGATTCCAAACTCAGTAGTTAGCTGTGAGAGAGAACAGTAACCCTCCGATCAATACTTGATCCAATGGTTCAGATCCAATCGGGATTTCTCACCTCGCAATTTCGGCACTCTTGGCGATCAGAGTTTTTGTCACTTACAAATCCCGATTCTTGACATTCAGTAGAGAAGTCGAATCAATGGTCCAGATCACTTCTTGATTTGACGGTTTTTGTTACATCACGATTTCGCATATCACGATATCGACATTATGTTCTTTGCCTTTCAAAGTCCCAATTTGCGAAACTCCACGAAGAAGTCAGATCAATGGTCTAGATCACTTCTTTATTCAATAGCTGTGATTAAATCGCCATATCGCATATCACGATTTCAACATTTCTAATGTTCAAATTTCTTGTCACTTCCAAATCGCGATCCCCAAAATTTCGATATGGAGAAAATCAACGGTCCTGATCATTTATGGATCTGACGGTCCAGATTCACTCGCGATTTCGCATTTCGTGAAATCGGGGTTTTTGATGTCAAGTGACTTTGTCATTTCAAAGTCCTGATCCCCGATGCTGATGCGCCCCTTTCCACGCGCTAGCCCTGACGGCTATAGGCCTTGGCCCATATGACCATCAACACATGACCTCGGTCAAACCTCTCATCTGGGTTTTGGTGTTTTCGATGTCACCATGCACATGCCTACGGAATTCCCGATCCTCCGACATTCTGTAATGGAACAAAATCAATGATCCAGATTATTTCTAGATCTGATGGTTCATATTAAGTTGGGAATTCACTCATCGCGAAATCAGAATTCTCGTTGCCTTGTGTTCTTTGCCTTTTGAATTCGCGATCCGCGAAACTCCGACACAGGCTGTGATCAACGGTCCATATCTCATTCTCGATTCAATGGTTGCGATTAAATCGCGAAATCGCATATCGCGATTTCGGGGTTCTCGTTGTCAAGAGATTTTAACATTTCAAAGTCCCGATCCCCGATCCCCGATACTCCATGCAGAGAATCAACGGTCCAAATCAACCTAGATCTCAACGGCTCAGATTAGATCGCGATTTTGCACATCGCAATTACTCCCACTTCTCCTTGTACTTTAAAGAGCATGCAGATTATCCTTGATCCGACGATGGTCGGGTCTTGCGCTTGGATCTAACGACTGAGCTCTGTCCTCCTCTTCATTGTCTTCATTCAGATTTGACGGACTTTGTTCTTTTGGGAAATTTGAATGGGATCCAATGGTCACTGACTCTTCTCCACAACCACAACTGTACTCGCCATCAATAACAAGTATACACTACGTGTTCGTTGTTTGTTACATATTTACCAACAAAGTCACCATGGTATAACCAATTCTTAGGAGAATAGTCATAGGTTTGGTCCACCTTATGGGAAGGATAGCAAATCCTGAAATCTCGAAAGCACCGCCTCTCAAGGAGGTAAAGGCAGTAGTGAAATCTCGAGATACGAATAGAACCCTATAAATATATTTGATGCTAGGAAGGTATTAGAGGACTATCTCTACAACCTAATTCATACAACCTTGTGCTTAAATCCAGTGTGACTGGAGCCTCTCTAGGACACCAATTACACAATTGGTTTCACCATTCCCTAGTTAGACACATATGCTGAGTTTTATAGCCTTCGAGAATTTTACTCACAAAATCCTATTGCAAGGCCCTAGGTCCTACACTGGTTTGTGTACCCTAAAAAAAAAATTGTTTCTAATCAATTTTAATTATTCAACATTATTTTTCATGGCTTCTTCTTACTCAAGAGGTCATGTGATTGTGAAACCGATGGTATAATAAATCAACATATATAAAAAGAAGAAAAATAAACACACTACTAAGTACTAGTCTTGATTTTCAAATACATGGTATGCTTCTAAATGCTTTTTTCATAATGAAATATCTACAATTTCAATGAAGTGCAATCTTTCCTAACATGCCAAAACTAATGTAATTCATCCAAAAGAGCAAATGCTCTGAATAAAATGAAAAAAAGAAAATTATTTTTTTATGTTTTCAATATAATGAAATGAAAATGCAAGGATTGAATAAACAACTTCTATTATCTATGATAATTGACATTTATAGGAGTTAAGAAATAAATAATGATTCTCATAATCAAGATGATGATAAACAACAATAAAGGAACACAATTTGCAATTGAGATAACTAAGCTATAAAAACATAACCACTAGATATAGATGAACATGGAGATTTGTCAAACTCATTTGAGCATCCTTAGTGCATGTAGAGAATAAGAAAGCCTTCACATTGACCCAATTAGGAGTCTTCTAAGTAATCCATTGGTGAGTTTTCACAATAAACCATAGATGAACCTTTTATATCATAACATTGATGGGAATATTGGTAATTTTTTCAACACTATACTTGTGAAAATAGTTATCCTTTAATTTCAAAGTTGATATGTGTTCAAAATATAAGATATATTTTTTATACAAAACATGTACAAACTTGGTTTTACACTATAAGGATGACATCAAACCAACAACAAGGCTTTAATACAAGAAGATATTCACATTTGCATAATAATTCTAGTGATATCCTTCTTGATGAAAACATATTTTAAGATATGGATGCAACTCATATTTAAAAATATGGTGATATGATTGTTATGCACACAATAGGCTTGCATGTGAATAACATGTTCATTTTTTTTTTTTTGAAAATAAATTACCAGTGGCAAAAGCTCAAATCCTTTATGGTTTTTTGAAGATAAAAAATATATAAGAGTTACTAGTGAAATATTGGGTGTTAAATCTATCAAATGCATAAAGGTCACTAAAAATATACTAGAAAATATAGGCAAGTCATTTACTACATTTGAAACTTGGCCTAGTAGAAAGTTCCTAGGAGGTTAGATAGAAACTATATAAAGAAGTAGAATCAAGGTAATGTAATGTCTTTTGAAGCATGTTGTAATTGTAGATCTACTGAGCTGGAGGTTTCCAAGAGGCAAGTGAACATTTCTTTCATCAATAAAGGTATTTCTAATTGTAGAGTTTTAGCTCTCCTACAATTCCCTATTACTATTATAGTTTGTCATTTTAATTCTAAATATTTCTATATGTTGTTATTTCTACTCAAAATTTTATATTTTTCAATTAAGAAACACCATAACTGGTATAACACTTTCCTAATTTGATATTTTTAGAGAATTGTTTTTAGGCCAGAGATGAATTTCGACATCTATAAATAACACAATGATCTATCATTCAGTGGGTGAATATGTGGTTAGGGAAGAATACATGCATAAAATACAAGTGGTTTACCTTGTTGGACACCCTTGTAACCCTTGTTGGTACCAAATCCAGGAGGATTGTGAATGCTCATATTGGTCCAGGATGATTTGAAATGCTCATAGAGGTTCCAAGGTATCCATAAATTCTCAAAATTTGACCATCTCAAATAGTCTCAAAACGACATCATTATGTAGATCTTGTCGTCATCTTTCCAATGGCACAAATGGTTCATCAAAAAGAGATGGTATGAAAACGTTATGGGCAGTAAAAGTTCAATTCAACCAGGTCAAATTCAAAATTCAAAGGTTTAAAATGGCATGTGGCATGTTTGTATAGTGACATGTGGCACAACCATACAGGTGATGTGGCCACACCCCAAGATCCCAGGTGGACTGATCAGTTGACAGGTAAGATGAGTTGGCAAGTTGAGTTGGCATCCAAGTGGTCTAATGATGTAATGAGACATGGCATTGGATAGCCAATGAGAGGATGCCACATGGAAACCCTTCATTGGTCAGTATTGGTTATGTGTTGTAAAATTATTATGGAGTCCGACAAAATTGACATATTGATTTTCCTAGCCTCTAAGAATTAAAATACCTGCCACAACTAATGAGGCATAACATGTGAATTAACAACTATATGTCATATATTATATTTAACATTATGTTAATTGTTTTTTGGGGCATAAAAGAGGTCTAGAGATATCCCCCAGCCCATGGTCCAAACCTTATACAATGTGAACTGAATGCTAAGTCCAAAGGGAGCTAACATGCATTTCAGTGAGAGTTATCACCTATGTAATATATACTATATACTATATATACTATTATATGCGAACGGATAACCATTAAATTTATGCCATGCAGATGATTGAATCCGGACCTTCGCTATAATAGTGAACGGTCTTAACCAATCTGCCAACAACCCATGTTTAACAAGATTCCCACCTAAATAAGAATTAGGTTTCCAATAATTCAAATTGGAGGTTGGAGACCAGGCCTATTTGATGGGAACACATTCCAATGCTCCAACACACATCCCGAGACACACATCCCGAGGCATGAAGCATGAGCCTACACAAATTTCAAGGAAAGAAGAGGGCATGGATTTCGATATTGTATGTAAGTACGTGCAAGTACATCTTAATTGTGTATTTCACCGTAAAGCATGTAAAATGCTACATTGACAGAATTTCAAGTATCTTATATTGATTCTTCATGTTTTTTCACAAGGATCATGAATATGAGGTATTTTGTTATTTGAGGTATTTTTAAATCTTTGTACTCAAATTTTCATTTATGATTATTTAATGCATTATTTTGCATGTCAGGAGGTGCAAAAATTGAGCTAGTTTGGAAAGATGTCGAATTTATAGTCCAAAGTTTCAGAATTTCACAAGGATTTAAATGTTGAAGTTATTTTCTTGTTTTGAGTGATGGAATTTAAGAGAATCCATTAAATTGGCATATGCGAGTAATGTTACATATGTTTTTGGTATTTTGATCAAGCAATTTATTGTTTATTTTTATGACTTTTGGGTAAATGAGCACATCATCAAAAATTTTGTAGCAACTTCAATATATCCTAGAAATTATACAGAAACAAATTAGATACAACATGCATATATTTTCAATAATAAGTGGTGTCTAAATATTTTTGGATCAAGTGGTATTAGAGAAGTTTTGACATGTTTTGCAGGTTTTTGATGTGATCAGATATGAAGCTCAAGTTGGTGAAGATATTAAAGGATATTTTCAAGTAAACAAGATGAGTAAAGTTATAATGAATTTGACATTGCAAAAGAACATTAATCAAAAAATCCAGAGAAAGAATTATGAGCTGAGAATGCACATGCAAGGTCTTGAGGAAGATAAGCAAATTAGGTTGTAAGATTGATTGTTATGTCATGAATATTTCCACATGAGTATTTTTCATTAACTAGAGATAAAGTTGCAGATGGCACCATCAATCAATAAAGTTGGACAAGAAGAGAATGAGATAGTCTCTTGATCCGTATTTTATGAGCATAATGAATTGAATACAGATTATTAAAATATGATTAACACAAAATAACATAGATACATTAAAACTAGTTTTTTATTCAATAAGGAAATAAGATGAAACTGTAAAATGTAGAGGAAAACAATCTTGTTGGAATGGTGGTGGCTTATCTTTGAGAAGATATTTGACTATTGCACTCATTTGCAAGAATATGGTTACAATGAGGCTCTAAAGTCCTTTTACAATGAACAAGAATGTCAAAAATCCTAGACATCCAAAAACCTAACCCTAGGAGATGAAGCACCAAAAGTCATGCAAGGATGATTTTAAGGATGGAAATTGGTTTTAAAATATAGAAACCTTGGCGAATCTTACTAATCCTTCATATGCCAACTATAAATGTTTGGCGATATTTTTGTAAAAATATTCAAATTTATAAGGATTTTATATAGTTTTTATAAAATTTTGGCAATTTTTAAGGTAAAATAATTTTATCCTATAGAATTTGGGCGAATAATTTTTAAAATATCGAATCTTGTTTTTGGAAAAACCATGGAAAATTAGCCCATGACAGAAATTTAGCCCCTAAAATCATCCATGAAGTCATGTGGGCCATGTTTGGGTAAGTTAGTACATCAACTTCCTAGGGTCATAATTTTTGTTAGAATGTGCTCATTTTACCATAGACAATAACGCTATTGTCACCCAACCATAGGCCAAATCCACCCTCCGAGCACCTTAACCTTGACAGAGAATCATTTTCGAAGCAAACCCTAGGATATATATCCAAACAAAGGGTAGTGCTTCCTTCTCCAAGGATAGCACATCAAACAAGAGCTGATCAGATATTCCAAACCATAACCAAGAGATAGTCCAAGCCAAAACCAAAATCTTCTAGTTGCAGCAGCTGCAACGACAACTCTCCTCTAGACATGAGCACAAAGTGGCCAAGTTCAGTGCACACAAGTGCTTCTTTTGCAGTTCTGAGAATGCCTGCCAAAATGAATATTGGCCTCCTGTATTTATACTAAATATGGCAGATTGCCTAGGTTGACTTCTTATTCTAGGTACTGATTCTTTAGTATATATTATTTCCTTTAGACGACTTCTTTTCTGGGAGACTAATAGCATAATACAAGTCATTCCCTTGAGCCGACTTGTCTTCTAGGTTTATTAACCAATCAATTAGGGTTTTCTTCTTGCTTCTCAGAATATTCTATTTTCATCAGGTTTACACGTGGAGGTAAATACCTCCCACAACTACCATAATATCAACACTCTTTCCTAGCTAGGGAGGTATTTGAAGGTAATGTTCTTGAGTACAAACATATCATTTACCTGGTAGCATCAACATAGTCATATAGACTATCTCATGACTAGATCATGAGCACCATCATCACTATCAATTTCATCAGCTGCATCATCTCTCGAAACCATACTCCATCTGAGTAATTAGACATGATGCTAGATAAGTCACTCACACCACAGAGTGAAACAAGATACATTCTTCTAATCTGGACATATGTCCTAGAAGAATAAATGTTCGGAACCATTTTCCGTTTGGGAAATATCCATCCTTTGATCATCCATCTAGCTGATAATCATTTCCAACACTGTTGATAGTTTTAAAGACAATCAGAAAAATATCATTCAATTGAACAAAACTGTGTTTATCCATAGTAGTACACAACTACAATCTAGTGGAAAACTACCACACCAAGTAGCACACAGATACTTGATCTGTGACGTATAGTCATAATAAGTTGAACACATCCACCATAGTAGCATACATCTACTGTCTAGAGACATACAATCTCCATAACAATCCTCTCATACCAACCTGCACAAAAAACATTGTTATGATATAAACTGAATCATCTGGGCCATTCTTCCACTCACATTTGTGAGATTTTGGAAGAGAATATTCCCTCAGAAGGTAAAGCATCAATGATGATCTATATAGACTATTCTTCTCAAGATAGGAAGAATAACCATCCCTATTTCTGAGCCTGGACCATTCCCCACCCTGGGCCATTCCTCTGGCACTAAATAAAGTGCAACCTAGAGAGAATGAGTCTTCCCTAGGGAATGTTTGTCTCTTTTTGCTGAACCTAGACCATTCACCTATCTGGGCCATTCTTCCAGCACTAAAAAAAGTGCAACCTTGAGATAATGAATCTTGCATAGGGAATGACTGTCCAGACCATTTCCAAAGGAAATGACTATCCTGCACCAACCTCCAAAAAAAACCATTCTTCGAAACTGCTCACAACTGTGAGCTTCGAAAGAATGACTCTTCTTGAGTAACCCTCAAGAAGAGAGATTGTCCTAGACCATTCTACATGTTAACCACAATGGGAAATCACTGTCTATGGTGCATCAACAATCCATCGAACCATTTTCATTCTGAATATGACCGTTTGATTTGGACCATTTTCTGAACTGGAAAATGCATGTCTGTCAGAAATCTCAAACCACTTTTCGAACTAGAAAGGAACTGCTCATCCTAGACCATTTTTCAAAATAAAAAATGGTTGTCCATAAATAAATAACACATCGGTTCTCCCTCCCAACCTAGGAGTCATATCTTCCTTTTTCAATAAGGAAGTCGTCTCCATGAGCTCCAACTTGAGTACACAAACTCTTTTATCTTGGATAGAGGCTTTACCAAAATGTATTCTTATCTGCTCATCTGTTGAGATATATATTTGAGAACCACTTTGTCTTTTCTGGACTTCATTACGGAGAGTGTAATGCTTGATATCAATGTACTTCAGTCTTTCTGGAACACTGGTATTCTATGAAGGCTTCATATAGCTCTGATCAATCATTGTTGGATTCATCTTTTGTTTCCTTCTAGCTCATGACATCGTGGCAAGGGTCAAACTGGAACATATCCAAGTGGTACTTCTTCTGCCATCATGAGGGTTTGTCATGGATTAGCAATCCATCATCCTAAGCTTCTGAGTAACCATTCTGATACAGTACCTATGTTATATAAATTGTTTTACCATGCTTTGGTTGTGCATTGGAGGTTCTCTACCAAGTTGTATTCTTCCATCTGCATACAAGAGTCTCCTTCTAGTATACCTCAAAACCTTGAGGTTTCTATAAACTTCTTTATTTGATTACTCTGTTGAGGAGAAAAATACTTACATTTCTCTGATGTTAAATCCAACCCATGGATATTGCAGATGATATAATGGTTTATGCAGAGTTATGTCTGGTTTACTGGAACAAACAATAATCATAGTCTTCTTCCTCCATCTGGGAGAACCTCTAGTTCTAGATCTCACAATGATTTCATTCATAACATTTCCATACACTATTCTACATCACAACTTTTGGTTACTTAGCTTGATATCTTTTAGTGAGTTCATGTCAAGCTGGTAGTCTTGTGATTCTTGATACACTTACTGGTTGTTTTGTATTTTCTTTGTCTTGGAATATTCATGTTCTTCCTCATGTTTCTCTTTAGCTCTTGAGTTCATGGAGTTTTCTATAGATTTCATGCCTTCAATATTACGCCTTCTTCCTTTCATCATAGGATCATGGATGTGGATGGAAAACCAAGGATACTTTGAGGCTTGTTTTCGAAGAAGAATTCTTCTAAAGTCAAACTGAACATGTACTTCTTTTCATGGTTGCTACCATGGATATATACTTCATCATCTTCAATGGATCATAGGATTCACTCCATCGTAAAACTGGCTTCATGTATGAGTGCATGTTTTTCTTTTGGGGGTATATAATCAGATCCCTGCATCTAACATAATCGACACTTTCGTCTGCATCCTTATTTCCTTCTACAAGGTGTCATAATTCTTTCTCTAATTTCCTCTTGATTGCTGACTTCTTTATGTCTTTACTTCTTCTAGGTTTCTTCAAGATTGATTATTATCTTAGCTTATCTCGCAGCTGTTACTTATGTAATAACTTCCACATGAATTGTTTGATGTACTTCATCCTTTCATGTGTATTTTCTAACTTGTAGTCATAATGATAGCAATCCTTGTCTTGTTGTTCTTCCATAGGTATATTTTTTCTTTGGAAATGTTATCTTCTAAGAAATGGATATGCAAGATATGTAGAGAAGATATGGTATATACAAGAACTATGAAGAGTATTGTTACCTTGTCTTAGAAGAATAAGTTTTTTCTGTCCTTTTTGTATTTCTTTGAGGGTTCCATTTCTTCGACAACTGATGTTTCATGTGTTTCATTCCTTTTGTTTAACTCGAGACAATGATTCTTGTAGTGACCATACTTTCGACAATTGAAGCATTGCATTCTTGACATATCTTTCTCTTGATTTGGTTTCTTTCTGGAGCCAAAATTATTCTTATTCCTGAAATGCTTGAACTTTGTTGTGAAGGCTTGATCATCGTATTTCATTTGAGGTTTCTCTTTTTCACTGATCCTTGATCCTACTTGTGCACAATAAGTCCAAAGTTATTCAAATGTAGGATACTCCTTCCTTGTGTTCATGCTTGCGAAAAATGCATCCCATGTCTTGGGAAGACCATTGAGCACTATATTTACCAGTTTCTTCTCTGAGATGATCTCTTCAATAACTTGTAGTTGATCTCTTAACTTAGAGATCCTCACAAAGTATGATGTTATGTTGTCGTCATCATTAATCTTCATGTCATGGAGCTCATTCTTTAGACTCATTACTTGTCCAGTGTTTCTGACTGAGAAGAGGTTTGCTAGGGAATCATACATCTTCTTTGATGAGTCAAGATGGGATATGTAGGATATCAAGTGGTCTTTTATAGATTCCACAATGATACTCATGGCATTGATGTCACTATCTCTGAACTTCTCCATAACTACAACGTTCTGTGGTTCCTTCTCTTTTCCTTCTTCAATCTCTGGTTCCATGATCTTTCCTTTCACGATATCCAACACTTTATTCTTGTCAAGGATGAGGTTAATCCTTATCTTCCACGCTCTGAAGTTAGAAGCCCCATATAAATTGTTTTCTGACTTCATAGAGTAGGTCATGGTTGCCTTGACTTGGTCAACCCTAGATTTGATCAAAAAAATCAAACTTGACGTCTTGGCCTGCTGAGAGTACCAGGAGGTGTGATAGGCTAGGGCACACTAGTCTATCCAGAAATTAGGTCAATCCCTTCACTTAAGGTGCCTCAACAAGAGGGTTAGGGTTTATGCAACTACACCTTCTAGTAACCCTAGCAACAATGATTTAGTAATTGCTCCTGATAGAAACCCTAGCGGTAGTTCTTAAATGAGCTTAGTATCCTTATGCCTATGCTCCCTTCCAGTGGTTAGACTGAATGAAGGAGGTGCGGGCCCATAACCTATTAGAATGTGCTCGTTTTACCATAAAAAATATCACTATTGTCGCCCAACCATAGGCCGAAGCCACCCTCCGATCACCTTAACCTTGATAGAGAATCATTCCGGAAGCAAACCCTAGGCCAGATAGCCAAACAAAGGGTAGTGCATCCTTCTCCAAGGATAGCGCATAAAACAAGAGTTGATCAGATAGTCCAAACCATAACCAAGAGATAGTCCAAGCCAAAACTGAAATCTGCTAACTACAGCAGCTGGAAGGACATCTCTCCTCCAAACTTGCGCACAAACTGGCCAACTGCAGTGTGCACAAGTGTTTCTTCTGCAATTCTGAGAATGCCTGCCAGAATGAAGATTGGCCTCCTTTATTTATACTAAATATGGCAAACTGCCTGGGTTGACTTCTTATTCTGGGTACTAATTCTTTAGTATATATTATTTCCTTTAGCCGACTTCTTCTCTTGGAGACTAATCACCTAATACAATTCATTCGCTTGAGCTGACTTGTCTTCTAGGGTCATTAACCAACCAATTAGTGTTTTCTTCTTGCTTCCCGAAATATTCTATTCTTGTCAAGTTTACACGTGGAGGTAAATACGTCCCACAACTACCATAATATCAACAACGTTTGCATATGATCTTCATTTTAGGCGCACGATAGCCTGTTGGAAAGGTCTAATCGAGAAGAACAATTTCTGACTGGCCTAGGTCAATTCCTTTGGCAATCACCTGCACCCCAAATCCCCAAAAAATGTTGTTTAGGGCCTCAAAATGGTCCTAGAAGTTTGGAACCCGAAAAACTGTCGAAAAAATGGCAAGGTGGAAAACCATTTTTTGAGCCAGTGGAATAGGTGGGTGGCCACCGATATCCACCTGGATCAATCCTCCCTCCTTAGGAAGAAATGGCATCCATTGCATTGATTTCCCCCATTAGATGAGGAATTTTTTGTTGAATTTGGCCCCGGGTGAGCCACTTACCTTGGTGCAGGAGCTTCCCTTATTTGACGACTCAATAAAGTTGGATCCTTTGTTGTCGACTACCCTTGATCTGTGTATCTACAATCTGATCATTGGATTATTGTTCCATGCAGTTAGGGTTGAGCTCTATTGGTGTCAACTGCTCTGCTATCTCTGAGGTGTTCAATAATGGTAGGAAATATGGCCAAAGGAGAGCCACGTTGAAGATTGGATGTAGACCAAGGAAGGGGGGAATGTTGAGCTCAAAATAATCGTCACCCACAACCTTGGTGGTGGTGTACAAGCCATAACAAAGTGGGAAAAGCTTCCAATGTTTCCCTATAAGTAATTCTTTCTGCAAATGAAACCAAAATTTGTTTCCCACCTGAAACTTATGTGGCACCCGATGTTGAGCATGGCACTGCTTGTATTTGGCATTAGACTTTTGTAGAATACCATGAACCTGTTAGTGGATGTGTTGGATCCTCTCAATGAACTGGGTGGCTTTTTCAGCATCTGGTGGAGTAGGAGACGATTTGGTCGATGTGGTCGTCAGGGGTAGTGAAACATACATGGGTACCAATGGTTGGAATCCCAACCCCACATGAAACGAGTTGTGGCCAATTGAGCTATGTAGGGATCTGTTGTAGCTATGTTGGACACATGAAAGACTCTCATCCCATGTGTGGGGGTGTTTTGAATTGTACATGTGCAGGATATGTACGACCATATGGTTGAAAAACTCTATTTGACCATCTGTCTTAGGGTGGAAGGAAGTGGATTTTGTGAGCTTGGTATCCAGCAGTGACCAGAGTCTCAACCAGAATGAGCTGAGGAACCGACTATCACGGTCGGAAATAATTGTTTGTTGGATCCCAAAATGTACCCATACTTGTTCAAAGAAGAGATTGGCAATGGATTCTACTGTGATGTTCTTATTGTAGGCGACTAGAATCATCATCTTGGAAAATCTATCAATAACCACAAAAACACTGTCATTTCCCCTCTTGGTGGAGGGGAGGGTCGACATGTAGTCCATTGAGATGGATTCTCATGGCTTGTTAGGAGTAGGAAGAGGGGTGTACAGTCCCCTTTTCTTAGTGGTTGGCTTGGAAATAATATAGGCAGTGTAGGACCTGATATGCTTGCCAACATATTGTCGAAGTTTCAGCTAGTAGAAATGTTTCTGTAGCACTACCACTATCTTTTCGACGCCAAAGTGTCCTGCCACCCGATTGTAGTGATATTCCAAAATAATATTTGCATGCTCGCTAGTGGAATGCAAAGATGGCCCAAACGACACAACAACCCGTCTTGAAGATGGAAAATAGTGATCACTGATTTGGCACCCAACATTTGGTAGGTGGTGGAGAAGTCAGGGTCTTTCTCGTAGAGGTGGGGCCATCTAGAGGTTTCGTGGCCGCAAGATTCTAGAACCATGGTGAGTGCCATGATTGGAGGTTGACTTAAGTAGTCAACAACTAGGTTGGTAATTCCTCTTTGATACTTGATGTTGAGGTGAAATTGTTGTAAGTATGTTGACCACTTCTGATGGTGGTCATTCTGCAATTTGCCTTGGGTTTGCATGAACTGTAGTGGCTTGTGATTAGTGTGGATGATTGTCTCCTTCCCAAGAATGTAATGTCTCCACTGGAGACAGGCTTGCACAGTGGAGTACATTTATTTGTCGTAAGTATGGTACTTACAGACATCGTCTGATAGTGTCTCACTATGATATTCCACGGGGTGGCCGTGTTGAGTGAGAACAATGCCCACAACATAGTCTTAATCGCATGTCTCGATCTCAAAGGGATGTTGCAGGTATGGTAATGAAAGTACCGGGGATGAGCACAAACTCTTCTTCAAGTCATCGACGGATTTTTGTTGGGACAGGCCCCATACAAAGATTTCCTTACCACCACCCATGGTTACTTGACTGAGGGCCCATGCAATATGAGAGAATCCCAGCACGAACCTGCGATATAAATTGGTGAGGCCCAAGAAGCTCTGAAGTTAAGTGAGTGTTGTTGGGGTTAGCCAGTCACAGGTGACTTGGATCTTGGTTGGATCCACATGCACACCATGCTGATCAATGATGTATCCTAAGTAATGGACCTTGTCCATGCCAAAGGAGCATTTTTCCAAGTTTTCATATAGTTTGAGTTGTCGCAGGGCATGCATAACCTACTGAATATGCTACAAGTGTTCCTTCCATGTCTTTCTATAAATCAGGATGTCATCCAGATACACCACTACAAAATTATTGGTGAAAGGTCATAGGATATTGTCAATCATCCTCATAAAATTTGTTGGAGCATTTTTCAAACCAAAGGGCATGACCAGCCATTCAAAAATACCTTCTTTTAACTTGAAGGCACTCTTCCATAGATCTGACTGATCTATTGGGACCTGGTGGTAGCCAGAGTTTAGATCAATATTACTGAAGTATTTGGCTCCTATGAGTTGATCAAGGAGGTCTTCAATTCAGGGAATCGGGTACTAGTTTTGGACTATGATTTTATTAAAGGCCCGGTAAGAAATGCAGAGTTGTCAGGTCACATATTTCTTCTGCACTAGCAAAATTGGGCTCCCACAAGGCGATGAGTTGGGACGAATGTGCCCCTTGCAGAGGAGTTATTGGATATGCCTCTTGATCTCCTTATTTTCTAATAGAGAGAGATGATAGAATTTTCCATTGGGTAGCGGTGCGCCTGGGGTCATATCAATGGGATGCCTGACTTGGCAGTGCAGAGGTACCCCGGTAGGAGAGGAGAAGATATCTGAGTATTCTTACATGACCTTATCCACATGATTCTATTGTGTGGAGAGATCGACCATAGAGGCCTTGGATGTGACTATGATATTTCTCTCGCTCTGAGAGTGAATCACGAAGAAGACAAATTTCCTGGTCTGAGAAATGACCTTCCTTCATTGCTTGGTAGAGATTAAGGAAATAACACTAGGAGGGACTACCTTAGGTATCTTGTACAATTTTTTTCTCAAAGTAATAATAACACTATGAGGCCTAGACTCATATACAACATGGCATTCCCATAAATAAGGTTGGCCCAAAATAACATTACAAACTTTGAGAGGAGTAACATAACACAATACATTGTCTTTCAAGGGCTTGATGTCATACGATAGTCAACATTGTTGGCTGACGTGGAGATCGCTTCCTTGGTGGATCCATCCAAAAATGTAGGGTTGTGGGTGTTGCGTTTTCGACAGGGCCAACCACTTGAATACCTCTACTGAGATGAGGTTCTTCTGGCTACCACTATCAACAATGAAGTGTAGCAGGGTGCCTTTTACCCACATATGTGAATGGAAGAGGCACTCTCCTTCTTCTGGCTCATCTAGTTCACTAGGCTAGAGCTTGGTGGTACAAATGGTGGCACTGGGTTCCGCGCCAATGATCTATATTCCCCTTTTTTATTCTGACTCGGATTCAGAACCCGCATCTAATTCAAAGGCTTTCACTTCAGCCACCAATGACTGCTTTGAGCGGTAGTCAGTAGTGTTATGCCAAGGGATCTAATGGAAGTCACACCACTTCCCGACATCTTTCTTTGTTTTTTCGGTGTCCTTCTTTGCTTGTGTCTTGGACTAGTTGTCCTAATACTGTCCATATTTCCTCTATCATTTATTCTGTTGGTTGGGGCCGCCCTTTCCTGGCCTTTGCTGTGAGGGGTTCCCAAGCCCAAATTTCTACATCTTTTGTTTGAGCTTCTACTCAATTTTGATGGCATATTAATAGGTCGTGCCCAAGGAAGAGATGTCTAGACATTCTATTTCAGTCTAGATGTATCTATGCAGAGCATTGCAATACTTGAGCACCAGATGTCACTCTGAATATTTGATACCCAACTTGGTGCGCAAGGTATGGAATATATTTGTAAACTCTGGCACTCCTTGGTCTCTTTCTTACTGCAGTGTGGTCCATTTGGTGTACAAGTCTTCATAACTTCCAACAGGGTAGTGTTGTTTCTTAATAACATCCCTAATGGATTCCCAGGTGGTCATGACTGTAAATAATGTGGGTTCCTCTATTTCATTTTTCTGACAGAAATTTTCCCACCAATCTTTGACATGGGGAACGACTTTGAGGAGTGCAAAAGAAATGTTTTCTCTATTCGAAAAGTTATGCACATAAAAATACCCTTCTAGTATATTCAACCACTTCTCTACAACATCTCCGTCTACCTAGTCTTCAAATATACGAATGCCGAAGTTTATTTGTACCTTCAAGGGGTCGATGCCTCTACTCAAGGAAGATGTGTCACCTATTGGTAGCTGCCGAAGGATTTGCACAAAACTATCCATCATCCCATTCCTCTGTTGCATGAAGGTTTCCTCAAGAATTTTTTTGAAAGGATCTCTTGTCCAGTCATCTTTATTTTCTCCTACCATGAGAGGTCGCTTGGGCATGCAGGATATTTTATGCTCAAGAGAAACAAGATTGAGACCCAATTCTTTGTACCTTGACCTTGTTGGGGAAATGCATTAAGACGACAAGGAGCAGACCGCTATGATACCAATGATCTGTATTTTATGAGAAAAACAAAATGAATACAAATTATTAAAATATGTTTAACAAAAAATAACCGAGATACAATAAAACTGGTTTTCTATTCAATAAGGAAATAAGCTAAAACTGTAAAATGCAATGGAAAACAAGCTTGTTGGAATGTTGGTGGATTATCTCTGAGAAGAGATGTGATAGTTGCGCTCATTTGCAAGAAGATGGTTACAATGAGGCTATGAAGGAATTTTACAATAAATAGGAATTTCAAAAACTCTATACATCCAAAAACCTAACCCTAGGAGATGAAGCACCAAAAGTCATGTGGGCCCCATTTGGGTAAGTTAGTACTTCAACTTCGCGGGGTCGTAACTTTTGCATACGATCTTTGTTTTAGGTGCATAATATCCCATTGGAAAGGTCTAAACGAGAAGAATTTTTTTCTATTGGCCCTGGTTACTGCATATGGAAATCACCTGGGCCCAAAACCCCAAAAAACATCACTTAGGGCCTCAAAATGGCCCAGAAGTTTGGAACCCGAAAAACTATCGAAAAACTGCCAAGGTGGAAAACTCTTTTTTGAGCCAATCAAATAGATGGGTGGCCACCAATATCCACCTGGATCAATCCTCCCTCCTTAGGAAGAAATGGTCTCCATTTCGTTGATTTCCCCCATCAGATGAGGAAATTTTTGTTGAATTTGGCCCTAGATGAGCCACTTGCCTTGGTGCAAGAGTTGCCCTGCTTTGACGACTCGATAAAGGTAGATCCTTTGTTGTCGAGTGCCCTTGATCTGTGTGTCTACAATATTATCACTGGATTCCTATTGCATGTATTCAGGGTTGATATCTATTGGTTTCAACTTCTCTTCTATCTCTGAGGTGTCCAATAATGGTGGGAAATATGGCCGAAGGAGAGCCACGTTGAAGACTAGATGTAGACCAAGGAAGGGGGGAATGTTGATCTCAAAAGAATTGTCACCCACATCATTGGTGATGGTGTACGACCCATAATGGAGTGGGAGAATCTTCCCATGTCGCCTTGTAAGGCGTTCTTTTTTCAAATGCAAGCAAACTTTGTCACCCACCTAAAACTTATGTGGCACCCAATGTTGATCATGGCGCTGTTGTACTTGGCATGAGAATTTTGTAGACAATCCTGAACCTGTTGGAATATGTGTTGGATTCTCTCAATGAACCGGGTGGCTTTGTTAGATTCTAGTGGAGCAGGAGACCAGTCGGTCGAGGTGGTCGCCAGGGGTAGCGCAACATCCATGGGGCCCAATGGTTGTAATCCCAACCCCACCTAAAAGGGGCTATTTCCAGTTGAGTTATGTAGGGATTTGTTGTAGCTATGTTGGACATAGGGAAGATTCTCATCCCATGTGTGGGGGTGTTTTGAATTGTACATGTGCAGGATATGTACGACCATCTGGTTGATGACCTCAGTTTGGCCATCTATCTAGGGGGTGGAAGGAAGTGTATTTGGTGAGCTTGGTATCTAGCAGTGACCAGAGGCTCGACCATAATGAGCCAAGGAACCGACTGTCATGGTCTGAGATAATAGTTTTTGGGATCCCAAAATGTACCCATACTCATTCAAAGAAGATATCGACAGTGGATTCTGCTATGATGTTCTTCTTGTAGGCGGCTAGAATCATCATCTTGGAAAAGCGATCAAAAACCACAAAAACACGGTCATTTCCCCTCTTGGTGGATGAGAGGCCTAAGATGTAGTCCATTTAGATGGATTACCATGAACTATTAGGAGTAGGCAGAGGGATGTAAAATCCCTGTTTCTTAGTGGTTGGTTTGGAAATAGAGCAGGCGGTGCAGGGCCTGATATACTTGTTGACATCCAGTCGAAGTTTCAGCCAGTAGAAATGTTTTTGCAGCACTGCCACTGTCATTTTGATGCCAAAGTGTCCTTCCACTCTACTGTAGTGCGCTTGCCAAATCAGCTTGTCATGCTTGCTTGATGGAACGTAGAGATGGACCAGACAACACAACAACCTGTCTTGATGATTGAAATTAGTGACCACGGAGTTGGCACCCAAAATTTGGTAGGTGGTCGAGAAGTCAGGGTCTGTCTCGTAGAGGTGGGGTGATCTAGAGGTCTCGCAGCCGCAAGAGTCTAGCACTGTGGTGCGTGTCGCAATTGGAGGTCGGATGAGGTATTCAACAACTTGGTTGGTACTTCCTTTTTTATACTTTATGTTGAGGTGTAAATTCTGTAAGTATGTTGATCAATTATGATGGTGATCATTCCAAAATTCTCCTTGTGTCTTCATGAACTATAGTGGCTTGTGATCAGTGTGGATGACTTTCTCCTTCCCAAGAATGTAATGTCTCCACTGGAGACAGGCTTCCACAATGAAGTACATTTATTGGTTGCAAGTAGGCTACTTACATACAACATCTGATAGTGTCTCACTATGATATGCCATGGGGTGGCCGTGTTGAGTGAGAATGATGCCGACAACATAGTCTGAAGCATTTGTATCGATCTCAAAGGGATGTTGTAGGTCTAGTAATGAAAGTAACGAGGGTGAGAACAAATGTTTCTTCAAGTGATTGAAGGAATTATTTTGGGACATGCCCCACACAAATTTTTCCTTATCACCACCCCTGGTTACTTGGATGAGGTCCCATGTGATATGAGAGAATCCCACCATGAACCTACGATAGAAATTGGCAAGGCTCAAGAATCTATGAAGTTCAGTGAGTGTGGTTGGGGTTGGAAAGTCACGGATGACCTCTATCTTGGTTAGATCCACATTCACACCATGATTATCAATAATGTAGCCTAAGTAATGGATCCTGTCCATGCCGAAGGAGCATTTTTCCAAGTTTGCATATAGTTTGTGCTTTCGTAGGGTGTGAAAAACCTTTTGAATATGCTGCAATTGTTTCGCCCAAGTCTTGTTGTAGATGAGGATGCCATCCAGATACACCACTCCAAAAGTATTGGTCAAAGGACATAGGATATCGTCCATCATCATCATAAAATTTTTTGGAGCATTTGTCAAACAAAAGGGAATGACCAACCATTCAAAAAGACCTCCTTTTGACTTGAAGGAAGTCTTCCATACATCTATCTGTTCTATTGGGACCCGGTGGTAGCTAGAATTCAGATCAATCTTACTAAAGTATTTGGCCCCTGTGAACTAATCAAGGAGGTCGTCGATTTGGGGAATCGGGTATCAGTTTCAGACTGTGATTTTATTTATGGCCCATTAATTAATGCAAAGTCTCCACGTCTCGTCTTTCTTCTACACCAACACAATTGGGCTCCCACAAGGCGATGAACTGGGACAGACGTGCCCCTTCTGGACCAGTTCTTGGATTTACCTCTTGATCTCCTCATTTTATAACAGAGAGTGACAATAGATTGGTGATCCAGGTGGATATCAGGGGCCACCCACCTTTTCCAAATGGCTCAAAACATTTTTCTGGCCATTTTGGCCATTTACTATTTTTAGCAGGTTTTCACTTCCGGGGCCATTTTGAGGGCCTAAATGAAGTTTTTTTGAGATAGAGGTTCTCAATGATAGCTGAAGGCATGATTGAGCCCCCAAAATGAATTTCCTCGATGATACCTTTCCAACGAGCTATCACACGCCTAAAACGGAGATCGTATGCAAAAGTTACGACCCCGGGAAGTTGATGCACCAACTTACCCAAACGGGGCCCACATGACTTTTGGCGCTTCATC
>ML784718.1:239638-254562 GCA_009831015.1 Picea engelmannii | reverse complement strand
TTGCCCCACTGGATGTCTGTGATGTTCTCTTGGGCCAGCCATATATGTGGAAACACCATGCTATCTATGAGTCTCGACCCCGTAGTGTCATTATTACTCTGGGGGGTCATATCTACAGGATACCAGAGGTAGTTCCAACTACTCCCCCACCTAAACAGTGCTGCAAGGTAGTATCTCATACTAGAAAATTCATCTTCTCCACAATTTGTTCAAAGGGTGAATAGAAGGATACTGCAACCACCACAGCTTCGACCAAAGCACCTTCTATCCAACAGAAGCAGGTCGACAAGGTTGCAGAAAAGAACGAAGATTCCTTCTGCACACAGTCATCTAAAAAATCCAGACTGGTTAAAAAGGTCCAAACCTTCCATCCACAAGTTCGTGACAGATTTCCAAAAAACTAAGCAGCGTGACTTCTCCAGCAAGACAAGCAGCTCACCAAGATGCAGATTCAACAAATGCTTTTCCGTCTCCCCCGGGAACTCAACGCAATGGAGACCATTGCTTCCTAAGGAGGGAGGATTGATCCAGGTGGATATTGGAGGCCACCCACCTTTTCCAAATGGCTCAAAACAATTTTCTGGCCATTTTGGCAATTTACTATTTTTAGCAGGTTTTCACTTCCGGGGCCATTTTGAGGGCCTAAATGAAGTTTTTTCGAGATAGATGTTCTCAATGATATCCAAAGGCATGATTTAGCCCCCAAAATGAATCTCCTCGATGATACATTTCCAACGAGCTATCACACGCCTAAAACAGAGATCGTATGCAAAAGTTACGACCCCGGGAAGTTGATGCACCAACTTACCCAAACGGGGCCCACATGACTTTTGGCACTTCATCTCCTAGGGTTAGGTTTTTGGATGTCTAGGACTTTTGACATTCCCGATTATTGTAAAAAGGCCTCCAGAGCCTCATTGTAACCATGTTCTAGCGAATGCGAGTAGCCGTCACATCTCTTCTCAGAGATAAGCTGCCACCATTCTAGCAAGTCTTTCACTCTGTATTTTTATAGTCTCTGTACATTTCTTTGATTAATAGAAATCGTGTTTTACTGTATATCTGTGTTTATGGTTGCATCTCTGATACATTTCTGTTATATTATTGAATATCTGCAATATCTCTGTGCATTTCTTTATTATATCTCCGCTCTCATTTTGTGCCGAAGATAATCCGGATCAAGATGTGTCGCCTGTTGGTAGTCGCCGAAGGATTTGCATGAAACTATCCATCATCGTGTTCCTCTATTGCATGAGGGATTCCTCAAGAATTTTTTTGAAAGGATCTCATGTCCCTTCATATTTCTTTTCTCCTTCCATGAGAGGTCTCTTGGGCATGCAAGTGCTTTTTCCCTCAAGATAAACAAGCCTAAGACCCAATTATTTGTACCATAACCTCATTGGGGACATGCATTAAGACGACAAGGAGAAGAGCGCTTTGATACCATTGATCTAAATTTTATGAGTAGAACGAAATTAATACATATTATTAAAATATGCTTAACACAAAATAACAGAGATATAGTAAAACTGGTTTTCTATTAAATAAGGAAATAAGTTGAAACTGTAAAATGCAATGAAAAACAAGCTTGCTGGAATGGTGGCAGTTCATCTCTAAGAAGAGATGTGACAACTGCGCTCATTCACAAGAAGATGGTTACAATGAGGATCTAAAGGCCTTTTACAATAAACAGTAATGTCAAAAACCCTAGACATCCAAAAACCTAACCCTAGAAGATGAAGCGCCAAAAGTCATGTGGGCCCCATTTGGGTAAGTTAGTACATCAACTTCCTAGGGTCGTAACATTTGCATACGATATTTGTTTTAGGTGGATGATAGCCCATTGGAAAGGTCTAACAAAGAAGAAAAATTTTCGAATGGCCCAAGTTAATGCGCCTAGCAGTCAATTGGGCCCCATATCCCCAAAAAACGTCGTTTAGGGCCTCAAAATGGCCCCAGAAGTTTGGAACCCAAAAAAATGTGGAAAAACTGTTTTTAGAGCCTATGGAATAGGTGGGTGGTCATCGATATCCACCTAAATCAATCCTCCCTCATTAGGCATCAATGGTATCAATTTATTTGATTCCCCCCATCAGATGAGGAAATTGTTATTGAATTTGGCCTCAGATAAGCCACTTGCCTTGGTGCAGGAGTTGCCCTGCTTTGACTACTCGATAAATCTGGATCCTTTGATGTCGATTTCCCTTGATCTATGCGTCCACAATATGATCATTGGATTCCTATTGGATGCAGTTAGGGTTGATCTCTATTGGTGTCAACTGCACTTCTATCTCTCAGGTGTCCAATAATGGTGGGTAATATGGCCGAAGGAGAGCCACGTTGAAGACTAGATGCAGACAAAGGAAGGGGGGAATATTGAGCTCAAAATGATTATCACCCACAACCTTGGTGATGGTGTAAGACCCATAACAGAGTGGGCAAAGCTTCCGAATGGGCCTTGTAAGGCATTCTTTCTGCAAATGCAACCAAACTTTGTCTCCCACCTTAAACTTATGTGGCACCCGATGTTGATCATGGCATTGATTTTACTTGGCATTAGACTTCTGTAGAATATAATGAACATGTTGGCGGATGTGTTGGATCCTCTCAATGAACCATGTGGCTTTGTCATCTTCTGGTGGAGCAGGGGACGAGTTGACCGAGGTGGTCGCTAGGGGTAGTGCAACATCCATGGGGTCCAATGGTTGGAATCCCAACCCCACCTGAAAGGGTTCATGGCCAGTTGAGCTATGTGGGGATTGGTTGTATCTATGTTGTACATAGGGAAGATTCTCATCCCATGTGCAAGGGTGTTTTGAATTGTACATGCGTAGGATATGTACAACCATTTGGTTGATGACCTCACTTTGGCCATCTGTCTGAGGGTGGAAGGCAGTGGATTTGGTGAGCTTGGTATCCAACATTTACAAGAGGCTTGAATAGAATGAGCTGAGGAACCGACTGTCACAGTATAAGATAATGGTTTGTGGGATCCCAAAATGTACACATGCTCGTTCAAATAAGAGCTTCATAGTGGCTTCTACTATGATGTTCTTCTTGAAGGAGGCTAGAATCGTCATCTTGGAAAAGCGATCAACAACCACAAAAATACATTCATTTCCCCTCTTGGTGGATGGGATTCCCAACATGTAGTCCATTGAGATGGATTCCCATGACCTGTTAGGAGTAGGAAGAGGGGTGTACATGCCCTGTTTCTTAGTGTTCAGTTTGGCAATAGTGTAGGCGGTGCGCGACCTGATACACTTGTCGACATTATGTCGAAGTTTCGACCAATATAAATGTTTTTGTAACACTTCCACTATCTTTTCGACACTAAAGTGTCCTGCCACACGACTGTAGTGAGCTTCCAAAATAAGATTTGTGTGCTCACCTGATGGAATGTAGAGATGGCCCAGAAGATAGAACAACCGGTCCTGAAGATGGAAATTAGAGACCATTGTGTTGGTGACCAACATTTGGTAGGTAGTGGAGAAGTTAGGGTTTGTCTCGTAGAGGTGGGGCCATCTGGACGTCTCATGGCCACAAGATTTTAGAATTGTGGTGAGTGTCACGATTGGAGGTCAGCTAAGGAAGTCAACAACTCGGTTGGTACTTCCTATTTTATACTTGATTTTGAGGTGGAATTGTTGTAAGTATGTTTACCACTTCTGATGGCACTCATTCTACAATTTTCCTTAGGTCTGGATGAACTATAGTGGCTTTTGTTCAGTGTGAATTATTGTCTCCTTCCAAAGAATGTAATGTCTCTATGGGTGATAGGCTTGCACAATGGAGTACATTTTTTTGTCATAAGTAGGGTACTTACGGACAACATCTGATAGTGTGTCACTATGATATGCCATAGGATGGCCATGTTGAGTGAGAACGATGCCCACAACATAGTGTGAAGCATCTGTCTCGATCTCAAAGGTATGTTGTAGGTCCGGTAATGAAAGTATCGGGGATGAGCACAAACTCTTCTTCAAGTCATTGAAGGCTTGTTGTTAGGACATGCCCCACACAA
Source organism: Picea engelmannii (assembly GCA_009831015.1). NCBI lineage: Eukaryota > Viridiplantae > Streptophyta > Pinopsida > Pinales > Pinaceae > Picea > Picea engelmannii. The sequence goes on along the minus strand of ML784718.1, from coordinate 250,538 downwards.
TTGTTTCCTTACCACCACCCCTAGTTACTTGGCCCATGGCCCATGCGATATGAGAGAATCCTAGCACGAACCTGAGATAGAAATTGGCAAGGTCCAAGAAGCTCTGAAGTTCAGTGAGTGGTCTTGGGGCTGGCCAGTCATGAATGACTTGGATATTGGTTGGATCCACATGCACACCATGCTTATAAACGATGTATCCTAAGTAATGGACCTTGTCCATGTCGAAGGAGCACTTTTCCAAGTTTGCATATAGTTTGTGTTGCCACAGGGTGCGCAAAATATGCTAAATATGTTACAAGTGTTCCGCCCAAGTCTTGTTGTAGATGAGGATGTCATCCAGATAGACCACTACAAAAGTATTGGTGAAAGGTCATAAGATATTTTCCATCATCCTCGTAAAATTTGCTGGATGATTTTTCAAACCAAAGGGCATGACTAGCCATTCAAAAAGACCTTCTTTTGACTGAAGGTAGTCTTCCATACATCGGTCTGTTCTATTGGGACTTGGTGGTAGCCAGACTTCAGATGAATCTTACTGAAGTATTTTTCCCCCGTGAGCTGATCAAGGAGGTTGTCAATTCGGGGAATCGGGTATCGGCTTTAGACTGTGATTTTATTTCGGGCTCGTTAATCAATGCAAAGTCGCCAGGTCCCATCTTTCTTCTGCACCATCACGATTGGGCTCCCACAAGGGGATGATTTGGGATGGATGTGCCCCTTCTGGAGATTTTCTTGGATTTTCCTCTTGATCTCCTCATTTTGTAACAAAGAGAGACAATAGACTAGCCCATTGGGTAGCAGTGCACCTAGGGTCATATCAATGGGATGCTTGACCTGGAAGTGCAGAGGTGCCCCGGTAGGAGAGTGTTGGAAGCCCTACATATTTTCACCTTTTAAATCATCAAATAATAAATTATGTAGTTGCCTACTCGTGGTCATAGGGTTATTGCTTTTCATAAGAAAATTTTGAAACTATGAATATGATGTTTCGGTTATTCCTAGTGTTTTCCTTTCTTCATTTTCATGATTCGTTCATGACTGAAAGAATGAACGAAGAATTAAAACTTATGATTGTATTACCATTTTATCTAAGGTTTATGAAAGGTATATGTCTCTACAGTTTTCTTTTAATAAAGGCTTTTTTTTTGTTGTGAAGCTCATCTTGTTTATTGCTTTAAACTGGCTCATAGATTGTGAAGTGTTCTTTGAATTGTTGTTTGAAACACCAAGGATACATTGAAATTAAAATATGCTATATATCTGTGTGGCTCTTGGTAAGACCTATTCTTGTCACTACACTTTAGTTCACAAAATTTTTCCTCTCCTAAACTTTAGAAACCAACTCCGCCTTGTTGCGCAATGATAAATTTTGAATGAACCTGGTCGTGGCCTGTACCCTGTGGGAGGTGGTAGTTTGACAACAATAGGCCCATCATTTAGAGCTATATCTTGGGTTTCGTATCTACTCTTGGCACTCATTTTTCAAAGCGCCTTTCAATTTGTATTGCACATCCTCTTTTCATACGTGCTAGGGTATTGATGAGTTTTGGGTTTGAGATTTCGCTCTTGTCTTCTCTGTCCCAGAAACCTTCCATACTCACTGTATTTTTATGTCTGCCTTCCGAATCCTCATGGCCCTGGTCATAAGGATTAAACCCAAAGGCTCACAAACCCTGCTCATGTGTGATGATTCAAGGGAGGACCTTAAGGGTAAAGGCTGGCTCGAATTTCTTGAGAAATTTCAGGGTTTTAACTTGCAAACCGCTTAGGAATTTTCCCTTTCTTTTGATGGCTACCGAGCCAAGGTAGGAGACATTCAAGTCAAGGTCATAGATGAATTTTTAGGCCAAGTGACAAGTCTTCCACTTAGCGGACATAAGTGGTTTAAAAATGCCAAGGTCGAGGAGGTGTCGTGGAGCCTGTTCTTCACCTCTAGGATAATCAACCGCTGTGATAAAGGTATGCTTGTATCCTTGTTGAAATCTTAGTGGCATGGTTTGCTAGAAATCCTGGGATAATTCATGATATGCGAGGGTCTCTTTGGTATTGTTTTCCTATATCACATACATTTGTTGATGAATTTCATCGGGTTTCAGTTAAATATGCCATATTATTTATTGAGAAGCCTGTATAAGATGGCGAAAAGGTATAAGAGACAAAGTTTAAATTCCAGTCTGTTTCATCACAGTTTGATAAAGATATTGTTAGTTCATCAACTAAGGTCAAAAAATTATAATTAGGACGCCTTCCTAATCTGAAATGGTTTAGTTACACCCAGTACCGTAGAGGTTGATAATCCCATGATGGAAGAAACCATAGTCCCTGCCACTGACATAGTAGTTCCTTCATCTAAATAAGCCCGTGTTATGACCATCCTCAATGAGCCTATGTCTGAGCAAACAGATGCTGAGCTGACAGCCTTTGAATTGCATGGCCATGAACAACACGCCTATCCTAACACCTCTGCTAAGAATGCAAAGAGGTCTTCATACAAACTGTCTAAGGGTGACATGGATATAGGGCTTAAAAATAAAAGGGCAGGTAGGTTAATCTCAATAAGCCTACGAAATAAATCGAACTCTCATGTGAGCTTGATCAAAATGATCAAGGTCCATGAGAGCTCTAATTCTAATATCGAGATATTCTTGGCCAAAGAAGACCCTCCTTGCCTCAAACTAGATCTCGGCTAGGATTATAATTTCATAGATATTTTTCCACCTCGCTTGAAGCATAGTCAAGGATTTCCAGGTATCAAGCTTGATAAGAAACCCACAAGCAATAGTGGAGACATTCTGACACATGGCCGTGGACATTCTCAAACAACTATCACAGATTCACAGTCTGAAGTTTGTCTGCTTTGGATCGATAAATATTATACAAACATACCTACTCTGCAATCACAAATCAAAACCCTCACTATTCAAATCAACTCGCTAAAGGATGAAAATCATAGGCTAAATTCCACTATTCAAAGGCAAGGAAAGCATTTGAAAATGACTGGGAATGTAATAGTAAAGAATGTTGAGAGTGTTACAACAGTAGTTAATTCTGAGATCCTGTGAATCAAATTTAGCATTCAGTTAAGAGGTAAAGATTTGATTGATTGCCTTAGTTTTATTTTATACATTTTTTTTTAATTATATGGATTTAATTTGATTTTTGTTGTTAAAATAGAACTAGCTACATAATCAATTGATTTTGTAGCCAGTTTATCTTCATTCAAATTTGTGGAAATTATTGGTTATAATGATATCTAAACTCTTTTATTTTCGTTTTTGTTTTCAGGATATCAAGAAATTGGTGGTGATATCATGTTATGGACTATTTCTGAGCTCATTTGGCACATCTTTTGTAAACAAAAAGAAGTTTGTTTTAGTTTTGAGAGATACAGTGTGATAGGGAGTGGTTATCACCCTTTATTTTGTAATCAACAAATCATTTTGGAGATTTAATCTTATCCCACAAGATAAGATATTTAGCTTTTCTAAACTCTTTAAATACTTGTAATTTTTGTAATCAAGCATCCTCGCCTGGGGCAGAAGATCGACTTTTGATCAACAGACTTTAATGGAACAACAATACTCATTTCGGCTTTGGCTTCTTGTGGGTGGTGTCTTCATTAAATTCCTGTTCATCTTGATATCATAATAAGTTCTGATAGCTTTAGTATTCATCATTTATTATGTTATTTGAATAATTCCTTTATGAATTTTGTCCATAAAATGCTTTAGATATAAATTTTGTGATCATCTATTTGGATTCAATTACAAGGTTTCTCCTTTAATTTTTGTTGATAGATTAAATGCAAGGGTGTTCGCCAACAGATTTTTCTAAATGCATTTTCTTGCAATTATAAGATCACGATAACTATTGATATCATTCTATCTGCTATTTAAATTTAATTGCCAACATAATGGTTCTGCATTTATTCAGAACAGACTTAAGATTTAGTGTAGGTTTCCCTCCTGGGAAAGGTGGTTAAATGTTTTCAGATCGCAAAGATGTTTGGATGCATATCATTAGTTCATTAACATGTTAGTTTAATTTCATTTTTCTGTTATTTGTTTTATCACTAAAATTTGAACGTAAATTTTGGCTTTTGACTATCTGTACGTTTTCATTTCATAAAATTTTCTCCATGAGTTTAAGACTTATAAAAGGAAAGACAATAAATATTTCTATGTGATTTCTTTATCTGCTTCTTCGAAAGCAGTCATTTTCACATCGATTTTCGTAAGTTTCTATTAAAACTTGTAGCCTGTAAATAATGTATATAAATGACAGTTATCTATATTTAGCTTAAATACACCTATTACAGTCATATTATATACATATGTACATTTATGTAATATTTAGTAATTAGTTACCTATTTCTTTTCTTTTATTTTTGTTTCTTTTAGGATTCTTAGATTGGCCAATGGAGCCATTAAACCTGTCAGGAAGAGTTATACCAAATGGCTTGGGTTACTTAGACAACCCCGGACCAGACTTGTTCTTCCAATTGACGGACACTCATTTTCACCTGTCAACAAATGGCACTAGAAGGAGGGCCTGAACAAGATTGATGGTACATGGAGGTCGTAAGACTCCTCCCCCACACACCCGCTCCCCTATAGTAATAGGAAGTCATTCTGAAAACAACGTTAATTCTCAAAAAACAACCACCTCAAATGAAAATCCACAGATTACCGCTGATCCAGTAACACCAAACCCTCCAGGGTCCGATGTACAAGAAATTGTTTGTCAATCACTTCTAAGGACACACGGTGCTTTGGCTCGTATCAGACAACTGGGTCGGCCACTGAATCAACCTCTAGATTTTTCTGATATCAGAGAGCAACTTGAAGGAAATGGTCTACTCCTAAACCCTACGGATCCATATCACATCCTCACTCCTGCAGCCAAAGGATCTGGTATCCCACCTTCACCGCCTCCTTCATCTCCTTCCTCTTCGGGCGAAGAGTCATTCGACGAAGACAACTATTCATCTCTGCCTTCAACACCACCTACGCCCATGGAAAATCCAAACAATCCCGCTAGGCCCTAGCTCGATCAAGATGTTGTGGCCATACCTGGACCCCGACACCCTTTGCCTAAACATTCGGAGAGATGGCTCCCTAAATTCGATCCAGACTCTAAGAAAATCACCGAGGATCACATAAAATAATTCATGCTAGCCATTAGACTCTGAAGCGTAGAACATGAAGATGTAGTATGTAGACTTTTTTCTTATACGTTTGAAGGAAATGCCTCTACATGGTATTTTTCCCAACAACCCCACACCATTGTATCTTGGGACAAATTCGAGTCTTGTTTCCTCGAGAAATTTGGAGATGATAAATCCCCCGAAGTCTTAGTCATGGAACTCTCTAGCTTAAAGATGAACCCTAAGGAAAAAATTAAAGATTTTAATAAAAGGTTCCTCACGTTAAAAAATCGAATCCCCATTGATTCAATGCCCACGAAAAATATTATTGTCGCATATTACACCAAAGCCCTACACTAGAATATAGCAATTTGGGTAAAAAGGTCTAAGAAGGCAACGTTATTGGAAGCCTTCGAGGAGACAAGCCAAATTGAGAAAGATATTCTAAGCCTAAATATATAATCTTAGTAACGAGGCATAGATTACCCCATCTTCTAAGAAGAAGATAAAAATTCTTCCTAGACCTCCCCAAACCAAAACTCAATCAGAGAGTTCAAATATGGAAATTTTACAAAAGGTCATCCAAAAATTGTCAAGTCAAGTCAGAGACTTAAGGAGATTAGCTGAAGAATCATCTTCAAGCAAAGGGACTTACAAACCCCCTTTTAGAAAACCTTTTTCCCTCAAACCGGCCAAACCTAAATCGTAAAGGCCTGAACCTCGAAATCCTACAATATGTTATATAGACAATCCTTGAAGCACACGATAACTTAGTTCCCCCTGATATTTTTGAAGATATGGTTAAAGAAGAAACAGTCGAAGAATATGAATCCTCTCCCAATATATTTGGGTATTTTTTCGACAGTATCTTTCAAGCCAATTGTGAAACTGTCCATCCTTACAATACCAGAAGCAAAACCCAGAATAAACCCTCTTATGAAAAAGGAACTATTGCGCTTCAAAAACAGTTTAAGAAAACTGAAACTAAACAAAATTCACCAACCCCAAGTTTAGAATATGATTTTATTGAACACCTAAAGAAACTTAGAGCTAATATTTCTGTTTATGAACTGTTGAAATTTCCTTTTCTTCTGTAAAATATGCTTCAGAACATTGCAGAAAACAACAAAAACAACAATCTGAACAACAAGAAAATTGTAGAAATCAGCCCTAAAACACCTCAAAAGGTCCCTACTAAAACAACACCAGAACCCTCAGATGAAAGAGACCTTGCTGTAAAAAGTGTATTAAATGTAGATAAAGTAATTTCAGGGACATCAACTGAAAACCAATAAAGTTCAGCTGTTAATACTCATAAAAATGTCCCACCTGTTTTATTGACTTTTGAAATTTTCAATAGAAATGTACATAACTGCATGGTAGATTCTGGCGCATCATCAAATGTGATGCCCTGGTCTATCTGCCAAAAACTCAATGCTGAAGTTCAAACTTCCAGTCTGAAAATTATTCAGCTCAATTGGACCAGTGTTAAGGTAATAGGTGAATTAAAAAATGTCCTTTTTAGGCTATCCTCTAATCCCAAGGTTCACCGGATTATTGATATCATTTTCATTGACATCCCTAAAGTATATGGCTTATTTTTAAGCAGGGATTGGTCTGAATAGTTGCATGGCTACTTTGCGATAGACTGGTCTCATTTGTGGCTGCCATAGAATGGGAGGCCTAATAGAATCAGGATCAATCGTGAGCATTACCTCAAGCTTACTGTGACGGATTTAAATGACGCCAATGAACAATTTACTACTTCCACTAATTCACCCGAAATGCAGAGAATGAACACCTTTTTCAGTAACTTCATGGTGGAAACTTCTATCATCACTGACCTAGAACAACAGTTGGAACTCATGACATGCACACAGTCGACAATTCTACCTTATGTGTCTAATACAACCGATGAAGATCACATATGGTCTTTCTACTTCGATGGATCCAAATCTAAAGAAGGAGCTAGTGCAGGATGTGTGCTTATTGACCCAGTAGGTAACAAAACTTTGATCGCTTTCCGATTAGAATTTGAATGCACAAACAACACTGTTGAATACAAGGCACTTCTACAAGGACTCATAAAGGCACTAGATTTGAAAGTACAGAATTTAATGGTATTCAGTGATTCAGAAATTGTGGTCAGATAGGTAATAAATTCCATTCATTTCCTATCACCACACCTGAAAAGTTATCAAGTTGAGGTATGGAATTTAATGCACAAATTTTCCGCATTTAACATTAAATCCATTCCAAGATTAAATAATTTTGAGGCTAACTTGTTAGCTAACATTGCTTCCAAACTTTTTCCTGCAGAAGGCCTTTCTCTGAACGCATTTTCGATTGAGTTGTTCAGACCATCAGTACCAGACAACATCTCTAACTGGAGAGTGTTCGATGATGATAAATAGATCATCAGTTTCCTGCACATGGAAGACACTTTCCGAGGTGTGGTTATTGATGAAGGAACCCACGATGAAGACCTCCACAATTTTACAGTAATATCGGACCCAAGGTCTCCTGAATCAACATAAGATCTAGTAAATTCTATCCCGAAATATGTGGTAAGATTAAAAAAGTTTTATGATTTGCATGACAAATTCAGAAAATCAGTAAATTGTAAAATGAATAATTCTTCCTTGACCCATGAAAAGGTAAATATGGGAACTAAAGATAATCCACAATGCATCAATTTGGGAACGGAATGTTCCAAGCAAGAGAAATCTACCTTTATAAATTTGTTTAAAGAATTTAAGGATGTCTTTGCTTGGACATATGATGATATAAAAATGTTTGACCCTAACATTATACAACACATCATCCCCATGAAACCCCAGACTCAACCTTTTCAACAGAAGTTGAGAAAGATGCACCCCAAACTTGAACCAATGTTCAAGAAAGAACTAAAAAAAGTATTGAATGCAAATATAATCTTTCCAGTAAGGCACACACAGTGGGTTTCTAACCTTGTCCCCGTGAGGAAGAAAAGTGGCGAAATTCGACTTTGTGTTGATTTTCGGAACTTAAACCGAGCGTCTTAAAAAGACAATTACCCTGTTCCTCCGATGGAACAAATTCTCTAGCGGGTATCCGGTTCTGAAAGATTCTCACTACTAGACGATTTTTTAGGGTACAACCAGGTCCTCATGTCTCCCCCAGACCAGCTGAAAACCACTTTCCGCACTCCATGAGGTACCTATGCCTATAGAAGGATGCCTTTTGGGCTTATAAATTCCACGACCACTTTCCAGAGAGTGATGGATATCAATTTTCACGGTCTAATCAATCAATCTGTAGTGGTCTATCTCGATGATGTCACTATTTTCTCCAAAAATAAGGGGGATCATTTAGCCCATCTGAGATCTGCTTTACAACGATGTCATAAGTACAACATCTCTCTAAGTCCTAAAAAATATTTATTTGCAGTTGAACAAGGCAAGCTGATCGGATTCATAGTATCCAATGAAGGGATGATCATTGATCCTGAAAGAACTCAAGTCATTTCAAAGCTTCCTCCTCCCTCTTCCAAAAAATCTATGCAATCTTTTCTAGGTTAAATAAATTTTGTCAGAAGGTTTGTTCCGAGTTTCTCGGAAATGGTGAGGCCATTGCAAAAGTTAATAAAAAAGAATGTGCAATACCATTGGGGACCACAAGAAAGTCAAGATTTTGACTCAATCAAAAAATCCATAGTGGAGGTTCCATCCCTAATGAGCCCTGACTTTTCACAAGATTTCACTCTTTACATGTTCACCTCTGATCGATCTTATGCCGCTGTGCTAACCCAAAAGAATGCTGAAAACAACGAAATTCCCATTGCATTTATGAGCTTAGCCTTCAAGGGAGAAGAGCTTAATTATCCAGCTGTTGAGCAGCAGGCTTACGCTGTTTTTAAAGCGGTAAAACATTTTCGTTCATATCTATTGAAATCTAGAACTAAAGTCATTGTGCCTTACCCTATTGTCAGAAATTTGTTAGTACAGAAAGAACTGGGTGAAAAATGGGCAAACTGGATGACATCCTTACAAGAGTATGACCTTGAGATCACCCCTGTTCAAATTTTTACAGGCCAAGGTCTATGTAAATTAGTCGTTGATTTAGTTGAAGAACAACAAAGTCAAACTGATGTGTTAACTGAAGATCAACATAATCAAAGTCAAATCTGTTGTGCATAAGATCCTGCTAATTCTTGGTTTGATGACATTAAGTTTTATCTAACACACAGTTCATCTCCTCGTCATCTTGATCCAAAAAAGAGAAGAGCATTAAGACTAAAATATGCACCTTTCCAGCTGGTGAATGGTATATTATTTCACAAAAAAATTGATAAAATCCTTATGCGTTGTCTGGAAAGAGATGAAATAGATAAAGTGTTATCTGAATTGCATGTAGGATAAGTTAGTGGGCACTTTGGTGGAGACACTACTGCTCACAAAGTATTAAGAGTAGGGTACTATTGGCCCACCCTATTCAAAGATGCCCATACTTTATGTTTCAAATGTGTAATCTGCCAAAAGGCTTCTGGACGAGTACAAAAGGTGGCATTCCCGTTGCACCCTATCTCGGTGGATTTCCCTTTTCAGCAATGGGGTCTTGACATCATTAGCCCAATTAACCCCACCTCCTCGCAGCAACATAAATAAATCATTACAACAATAGACTATTTTACCAAATGGTCTGAGGCTGCACCATTAAAACTGGTAAACACCAGTCAGGTAATATTTTTCCTTAATTCAAACATTATTACTCGATTCGGTATTCCTGAATGTCTGGTTTTCGACAACTCTTCCTATTTTTCATCCCTCGATATGAGTGCCTTTGCTTTAGAAAAAGGGATAAAACTAAAACATTCTGCCAGCTATTAACCCCAAGGAAATGGTTTAGCAGAATCGACAAACAAAAACTTGATCAAGATCATCAAGAGGATAGTTTCCGAAAACCACAAAAACTATCACAACACACTATTCAATGCAATCTGGGATGATAGGGTGACTTCAAAAACCGTTGTTGGTAATTCCCCCTTCATTCTCATTTACGGAAGGGAAATAATTCTTCCTCCATATGTGTTGCTTCCCTCTCTAAAACTATCGCAGAAAGTTCAGGAAGAAGATTGTCCTCCCCTGGAAAGTCAGATTAATGATTTGTTGAAGTTAGAAGAGATAAGAGCCCAAGCGAAAGAAAAACTAGATCAACATCAACGTATTTTTAAAAGCTAGTTTGATTTGAGTTTTGCCTGTTCAACAACACAGGTATTCCAAAAGAGGATGAACACCTTTAGTAACCACTCAAATAACCAGATCAAAGATCAACACACCGATGTTTTCACGTGGTAAAACCTCTACGGGGAAACATCCACGACCCCAACCAACGCGGCCACTTGGAGCAGTTTATTAATGCAAAGAAAAAGATTACAGAGAGATTTTACAAGAGAGTTTCTCACAATCGATCATCGGCAAATGAACCTCCATGCTCTTTAAATAGAGATCATGGACCAATCATGTGTTAAGCCACAGATCAATGGCTGTTAAGATCGAGGAGAGTATGAACCGTTGGATCAGTCTATGTCGGGAACATATCGTGATCGTCGGATTTCCTAACTACAAATGCATACTAATGCATACTAAAGAAACAAACTTTTACCTAATGACATATTAGACCAAGTAGATCTTAACTAACTCCTAAGTGTCTAAATATCCTAACATCCCCCCTTAAAAACAACTTGGGATAGGATTGAAGGATTTACAATAATGA
>ML784718.1:217353-234440 GCA_009831015.1 Picea engelmannii | reverse complement strand
ATCACTCTATGTCGGGAACATATCGTGACCGTCAGATTTCCTAACTACAAATGCATACTAATGCATACTAAAGAAACACACTTTTACCTAACGACATATTAGACCAAGTAGATCTTAACTAACTCCTAAGTGTCTAAATATCCGAACATTGCCTTGGACAAGAATTTTGAGGTAGGTGATCTTGTCCTCAAATGGAATAAACCTCATGAGGGGAAAGGGGAACATACCAAGTTCCAAAACCTGTGGTTGGGACCTTTCTTAATCGTTGAAAAACTAGGTCCCAGTTCTTTCCACTTGCATAATTTAGAGGGACAGCCAGACACCTTTCCAGTGAATGGCCAAGCTCTCAAAAGGTATTTCACCTGACAAATCATAGATACACCTTTTGTACATATTTTTCTGTTTTGGTTTGTTTTGCTATCCATTTTTTTTCCTTTTTATTTATTTTTGTTTATTGGCTTTCTGGGTCAAACATGCATGTGTCACATTTTGGTCCAAGGAGGGAAAACATAATGCTTCATCTTAAAACAACTGTCAAGGATTGTCAGAGCATCAACTGCTGTAATTTCCTAAAACACAGACTAGTTAAAGATGTTTTTCTATTCATAATTGATTTCATGGTTTCACTTTGCAATTATGAGCAAACATGACTATCATTAAGAGCTCTTTATGCTTCCCCTTATTTTAAGAAAGTGACTCAAGAATGATTTCCTGTCCTCAAAAATTAGTTTCATCAGTGAACTATTTTCAGACCATGATGAAGGTTAGCAAACAAAAATTAAAAGGCTAGAAAATAACAAGTCTTGTAAAAACTGGAATTTTCAGCGTCACCCCGCTCTTATGAATGTTTTTAAATTTTTATCAGATTGTGAAAAATTTCTCAAGAATTGTGGGAAGTGTTTGTAAGCCCGTTGGGATATTGAACAGGTCTGCTGGTAGCGGGTAAATGCATGCATGATGACAAGACAACATCGTTGGGGTACTGAACGGGCCCGCTGACAGTGAAGCGATGTCAGGTTAGAGAAAATTATCAGGTATAAATTTTGATCATAAGCATCCTTCATTCTGAATTGAAATTTCTTGGACATGATAGAGGTGTCAGAGGGGTTTAATTGACATCCCTGTTGAGGCTATGGATGCCTACTGGTAGTAGTGGCCCTGTTAGCAGCATTGGAGCCATTAACTTAAACATCGTGGCTCTCATTTGTGAAGTTTGTCACCAGATTTCATTTTTAATGAAAGATATCTTAAGATGGACCATGTAATGATTGTCAATATGCTTAATGTCTTTTCAGTTGTTCTTTGATCTGAAATCATTCTAATATTTCTAACCTGAACTTGTCGGTGATACAAAGATAATTTCTTCTCCCAGCAAGTCACCATTGTTGGTAGCCCTACATATTTTCACCTTTTAAAGCATCAAATAATAAATTATGTAGCTTCCTACCCATGGTTATAGGGTTATTTCTTTTCATAAGCAATTTTTGAAACTGTGAATATGATGTTTCGGTTATTCCTAGTGTTTTCCTTTCTTCATTTTCATGCTTCGTTCATGACTGAAAGCATGAATGAAGAATTAAAACTTATGATTGTATTACCATTTTATCGAAGGTTTATGAAAGGTAGATGTCTCTATAGTTTTCTTTTAATAAAGGCCCTTTTTTTTGCTGTGAAGCTCATCTTGTTTATTGCTTTAAACTGGCTCATCGATTGTGAAGTGTGATTTGAATTGTTGTTTGAAACACCAAGGATCCATAGAAATTAAACTATGTTATATAACTTTGTGGTTCTTGGTAAGACCTATTCTTGTCACTACAATTTGGTTCACAAAAAGTTTCCTCTCCTAAACTTTAGAAACCAACTCCACCTTGTTGTGCAATGATAAATTTTGAATGAACCTGGTCGTCGCTTGTAACCTATGGGAGGTGGCAGTCTGACAATGATAGGCCCATCATTTTGAGCTATGTCTCAAGTTTCCTATGTACTCTTGGCATTCATTTCACAAAACGCCTTTCATTTTGTATTGCATAACCTCTTTTCATACGCGCTAGGGTATTGATGAATTTTGGGTCTGAGATTTCGCTTTGGTCTTCTCTGTCCTAGAAACCTTCCATACTCACTATGTTTTTCTATCTGCCTTCTGAATCCTCATGGACCCGGTCATAAGGATTGAACCCAATGGCTCACAAACCCTGCTCCTGTGTGATAATTCAAGGGAGGACCTTAAGGGTCAAGGCTGGCTCGAATTTCTTGAGAAATTTTAGGGTTTTAACTTGCAAACCGCTTAGGAATTTTCCCTTTCTTTTGATGGTTGTCGAGCCAAGGTAGGAGAAATTCAAGTTGAGGTCACAGAGGAATTTTTAGGCCAAGCGATAGGTCTTCTACTTAGCGAATATAAGTAGTTTAAAAACGCCAAGGTCGAGGAGGTACTGTGGAGCCTGTTCTTCACCTCTAGGAAAATCAACTGCTGTGATAAAAGTATGTCTGTATCCTTGTTGAAAAATCAGTGGCATGGTTTGCTAGAAATACTGAGACAATTTGTGACATGCAAAGGTCGCTTTGGTCTTGTTTTCCTGTATCACATACATTTGTTGATGAATTTCATCGGGTTTCAGTTAAATATGCCCTATTATTTATTGAGAAGCCAATAGAAGATGGTGAAAATGTATAAGAGACAGTGTTTAAATTCCAGTCTGTTTCATCACGGTTTGATAAAGATACTATTAGTTCATCAACTAGGGTTGCAAAATGATAATTGGGATTCCTTCCTAATCCGAAATGGTTTAGTTACACCTAGTATCGTAGAGGTTTATAAGCCCATGATGGAAGAAACCATAGTCCCTGCCACTGACAAAGCAGTTCCTTCATCTAAAGAAGCCTATGTTATGGCCATCCTCAATGAGCCTATGCCCGAGAAAATATATGTTGATCCGACAGCCTTTGACTTGCATGGCCATGAACAACACATCTATCCTAACACCTCTGCTAAGAATGCAAACATGCCTTCATACAAACCGTCTAAAGGTGACATGGATATAGGGTTTAAAAACAAAAGGGAAGGTAGGTTAATCTCAAGAATCCTACGAAATAAATCGAACTCTCATGTGAGCTCGATCAAAATGATCAAGGTCCATGACAGCTCTGATTATGAGATCGAGATATTCTTGGTCGAAGAAGACCCTCCTTGCCTCAAACCAAATCTCGGCCAGGCTTATAATTTCGTAGATAATTTGCCACCCTGCCTAAAGTGAAGTCAAGGATTTCCAGGTATCAATCTTGATAAGAAACCCACATGCAATAGTGGAGACATTCTGACACATGGCCATGGACATTCTCAAATAGCTATCACAGATTCACGGTGTGAAGTTTGTCTGTTTTGGATCGATAAATATTATACAGACATACCTACTCTGCAATCGCAAATCAAAACCCTCACTATTCATATCGACTCACTAAAGGATGAAAATAATAGGCTAAAGTCCATTGTTCAAAGGCAAGGCAAGAATTTGAAAACGACTGGGAACATAATAGTAAGAATGTTGAGAGTGTTACAACAGTAGTTAATTATGAGATACTGTTAATCAAATTTAGCATGTAGTTAAGAGGTAAAGATTTGATTGATAGCCTTAGTTTTATTTTATTCATTTTTTTTTTAGTTATATAGATTTAATTTGATTTTTGTTGTTAAAATAGAACTAGCTACAGATTCAATCGATTCTATAGCTAGTTTATCTTCATTCAAATTTGTGGAAATTATTGGTTATAACGATATCTAAAGTCTTTTATTTTCGTTTTTGTTTTCAGGATATCAAGTAATTGGTGGTGATCTCATGTTATGGACCATTTCTGAGCTCATTTGGCACATCTTTTGTAAACAAAAAGAAGTTTGTTTTAGTTTTGAAAGATACAGTGTGATAGGGAGTGGTTATCACCCTCTATTTTGTAATCAACAAATCATTTTGGAGATTTAATCTTATCCCACAAGATAAGATATTTAGCTTTTCTAAACTCTTTGAATACTTGTAATTTTTGTAATCAAGCATCCTCACCTGGGGTAGAAGATGGACTTTTGATCAACAAACTTTAATGGAACAACAATACTCATTTCATCTTTAGCTTCTTGTGGGTGGTGTCTTCATTAAATTCTTGTTCATCTTGATATCATATAAGTTTTGATAGCTTTAGTCTTCATCATTTGTTATGTTATTAGGATAATTCATTTATGAATATTGTCCATAAAATTCTTTAGATATAAATTTTGTGATCATCTATTTGACTTCAATTACAGGGTTTCTCCTTTAATTTTTGTTGATAGATTAAATGCAAGGATGTTCGCCAACAAATTTTTCTAAATGCAATTTCTTGCAATTATAAGATCTCAATAACTATTGATATCATTCTATCTGCTATTTAAATTTAATTGCCAACATAATCACTCTGCATTTATTCAGAACAGACTTAAGGTTCAGTGCAGGTTTCCCTCTTGGGCAAGGTGATTAGATGTTTTCAGATCGCATAGATATTTGGATGCATATCATTAGTTTTTTAACTGGTTAGTTTAATTTCATTTTTCTATTATTTGTTTTATCACTGAAATTTGAACGTAAATTTTGGCTTTTGAATATCTGTATGTTTTCATTTCATAATGTTTTCTCCATTAGTTTAAGACTTATAAAAGGAAAATAAAAAAATATTTTTATGTGCTTTCTTTATCTGCTTCTTCGAAATCAATCATTTTCACATCGATTTTCGTAAGTTTTGATTAAAAATTGTAGCCTGTAAATAATGTATATAAATGACAGTTATTTATCTTTAGCTTAAATACACCTATTACAGTCATATTATATACATATTTACATATATGTAATATTTAGTAATTAGTTACCTATTTATTTTATTTTATTTTTGTTTCTTTTAGGATTCTTAGATTGGCCAATAGAGCCATTAAACCCGTTAGGACGAGTTATACCAAACGACTTGGGTTACTTAGAAAACCTCGGACCAGACTCGTTCTTCGAATTGATGGACGATTATTTTCACCCGTCAATAGAGAGGAGAAGATATCTGAGTATTCTTCCAGGACCTTATCCACTTGCTTTTGTTTTGTGGAGAGATCGGCCATAGAGGCCCTGGATGTAGTTGCGATATTTTCCTCACTCTGAGAGTAAATCATGAAGAAGACAAATTTCCTAGTCTAAGAGATAACCTTCCTACATTGCTTGGAAGAGATCAAGGAAATAACACTAGGAGGGACTGCCTCGAGTATCCTGTACAATTTCCTATTCAAAGTAATAATAACACTACGAGTCCTAGACTCATATATAGCATGAGATTTCCATAAATAAGGTTGGCCTAAAATAACATTACAAAATTCGAGAGGACCAAAATCACACAATACCTCATATTTGAAGGGCTTGATGCCGTACAATAGTAGACATTGTTGGTTGACGCAGAAATCACTTCCTTGGCGGAGCCATCCAATGGTGTAGGGTTGTAGGTGTTGCATTGTCAGTAGGGCCAACTTCTTGATGACATCTGTTGAGATGAGGTTCTTATCACTACCGCTATCAATGATGAAGTGCAATGGGGTGCCTTTTACCCACATCTGTGAATGAAAGAGGAACTCTCCTTCTTCTGGCTCATCCGGTTCACCAGGCTAGAGCTTGGTGGCAGCAATGGTGGCACTAGGTTCCGCATCAATGATCTATCTTCCTATGTCTGGTTCTAACCCAGGGTCAGAACTCGCATCTGATTCAGAGGCTTTCACTTCGGCCACTAGCAACTTCCTTGAGTGGAAGTCAACAATGTTATTCGAAGGGCTCTTATGGAAGTTGTACCACCTCCAGATATCTTTCTTTGTCTTTCTGGTGTCCTTCTTGTTGGATTGCTGAGAGGGGGTGGTGAATCAGTAATAGAGAAATTATAATCCTTTTTAAATAAATAATCCAAGTGCTATATCAATGTAGAATTATCATCCAATAGTGAGCAATGAACAAATTAACAATCATACACATACACAATACACCAGTGTTTTACGTGGAAACCCAAAGCGGGAGAAAACCATGGAATGATTTTTCTTATATGTATTGAAGAATTACATTCATTGGAAGCACCAACTTCCTTTGTCTTTCCAGCTGCAACTGGAAGGAGGCTCCAACCCCCTAGTTTCTTAGGCTACAACCTAAGGGAAGCTCCAACTCCCCAATTCTCTGGCTACAACTAGAAGATGGTTCGACCCCCTATGTTCTCTGGCTAAAACCAGAAGGTGGGTACAACCATCTTTCCTTGCCCCATCCAACTGACCATAAGTAGAAGTAGATTGATGGAACCAGTGTCACACTATCACTATGAGATATATCGCTATAAACTTGTACCAATAAACCTGAACCATGCATCAACTATGCATCAACCTCTACCTCAACCTGTAATCAACATGTACCATAAACAGGTGCATAAACCATGCACCAACCTGTAAACAACCTGTACCATAAAAAAGTGCATCCAACCATGTACCAAGTATGTACCAATCATGTTTCAACTACTCATCAACCATCTCTCATCAATATGTACCAACATCATCAACTATACACCTCATGTATGTGCCAACTCATCAACTACTTGTCTCAACCATGTACCCAACATGTACCTCAACCAAAATCCCTCATCAATTTCATATTCCAAATATGATTTTAACTCTGTAATAGACCTGGTGTATATGATCACATACCTGCAAACCTTCATTTACTTTAACAACAAGAGACTAGCATTTTCATCAAACTTTTCTTTAGTCTCACATGGCTAGTTTTGGATTAGTCAACAACCCTAACATGAAATAATCATAACTATGTACCTGTAATGAATAAAGATATGAAAAAGGTACACAATGTTCTTTAGTTTGTTTTGTGCAATTCCTCCAGTTTTCATTACTTGGAACTTCTAAGAAAAGGAGTTATAGAAAAAATGGAATACCTTGCTGAATTCTAGCTTATTCTATAGAGCGACGTTGTAGAGCGTGCCCCGCATGGAATATTTATTGAATGGATATGAAAATATTACAAAAAATAATATAGAATGTACTCTAACCAAAAAAAATAATTCTTACTGAATTTGTATCTGTCATGAATAATTTATGACGTTTTTACCCAAAACACTTGTTTTAGACTAGTTTCAGGACTAGCCACAAACCCTATTTTATACAGAGTGTAAATCCAAATATACAACGACCCACAAGATGAATTTTTTACCACATATAATTGGATATGTTTCCTCAATGGAATAACATTTTCACGGTCTGAATTATTCTATAAGAAAAGTTATTTCGAAAATGGTTAGATGACCTATAAATAAGATACCTTAGAAAACATCATCAAAAGAATTTATCCTTCCTTGAATTCTGGCCTTGTTTTCTTCACCTTCCCTCAAAAATTCAGATTATATATCCTTTGTTTACCTTAGACACCTATAGATATTCAATATTCTCAAGTGTGATCTAAAATGAGATATCCTTGCCTCTTATTTATACTCTCCAAGTAGCTTCCTTAAAAACATCTTCTATGTCACTTTGCCCACTTTCCTTATTTTAGGGTTAGACCACTTCTAATTTCTCCATTAAATTTATTATTTAAATAATTTATTTTGTATTCAATTTGAATTATAGTACACTCATCACTTCACTTTATAATTTATCTTCTACAACCTCTTAAACCACTTTGACTACTTTGACCTTTTGGGGCTTCTAGATGACATATGAGGGTCCTCCAACTTCGTAAGGCCATAACTCTCAAACCGTGACAATTGACGTGACATTCCACATACGACCAGAAATGGAATGAAATGTAATATCGATATAGAATAGTATTACCTACAAATATATCAAAATTCATACCATTATCCATCAAACAAACTTGGATCCATTACCCAAACCTGGGTTCTCCAAATTCTCATGGCCATAACTCTCTAACCGTGAGGATTTATGTGACGTTCCACATACCACCTGAAATGGAATGACAAGCACTATCTATCTAGGATAGTTTCACTGAAAAATTGACTGACCTTAATCTCATTATTCCACAAATAATCATGGGTTCTCTAACATACTTCTAGGATAACTCAATCCGTAAAGAATCTTCCCGTGAGAGATTTCACCATAAGGGGACCACTTTGGATTTCATCCATTTGTACTTATTATCAACCATGACATGACAATAATGAGTCATGTTTACATCAAACAAACTTGGGTCCATTACCCAAACTTTTGTTCTACCGGGCTTTCTTCAAGGGTTGACATCAATGACAACCAACCTTAATCAACAATATCCCCCTTTGGAATGGATGGAAACACTCTGATGCAAAATTGAAATTATGTCATGCAATACTGAAGTCATATCATGCAAGCTCCCCCTGGGAAACATGCCTATGTCCTCTTTATATCTATGAAAATTTCTCCCTCTGGAACCATGCCTCTATCTTATGCATATGATGAATCTCTCCCCCTTTGTCATCAATGGAAAAGGTATCTTTCCATCCATGGATGCTCCCCTTGACTAAACTATCCTCTTTATGGTGCTTCCTTGTGTACATCTAAGACATATAAGATAAGAATTCAAAATCATTCATTTTGGAGTAGAAAAACTCCGAGTCACTGGATAATATACTCAAAGGCTTCCCATGGAAGTGGTTTTGTAAAGATGTCTGCCATTTGCTCTTTTGTTCCCACATACTCAACTCTGATGTTCTTTTCTACAACTTGTTCCCATAGAAAATGATACTTGATTGAAATGTGCTTTGTCTTGGAGTACATCACTGGGTTCTTTGAGATACTGATGGCACTTTTATTATCACAATATATTGGAATGGGCTCATCATACTCAACCTGTATATCTGTAAAAGTTTGTTTCATCCAAAGAACCTATGTACAACATATTGATGTTGCAATATAATCTGCCTCGGTTTTAGATAGATATATTGATGATTGTTTCTCTCTTAGCCATGATACTAAACACTCACCCAAGTAGAACATTTCTCCACTGGTTCTTCATTGGTCATCAATACAACCTACCCAATTTACATTTTTTTAGGAAACAAGACCTATATCCTTTCCTTTTGGATACCATAATCCAAACTTTTATGTTCATTTGAGATATCTGAAAATTCTCTTCACTGCTAATACATGTGATTCCTTTAGTGTTGTTTTAAATCGTTCCACTTGTTCAACTGCCTACATTACATTTGGTCTGGATGTTGTCACATATAGTAGGCTACTAATCATTGACCTGTATTTCCTCTTATCTGTAGACTTTGAATCATCATCTTTGCTCAACTTGCAACTGGTTTGCGTGGGAGTGATAACTAGTTTGCAATCTTCCATTCTGAATCTCTTTAGCATTTCTTTGATATACTTGGTTTGAGAAATACAAATTCCTTGGTTGCTTTGAAATATATGAAGTCCCAGAAAGAAGGATAGTTCTTCGAGTAACAACATTTCAAATTCATTTTGCATATCCATTGCAAATTTCTGGCTTAACGTGTCATCATCACTACCAAAAAAAATATCATCAACATAAAATTCAATTAATAAAATATTACCTTGACTTACCTTAATGTAAAGGTTGTTGTCAACACTTCCTTTTCTGAACCATTCCTATTGTAGATACTTATCCAGTCTAGAGTACCATGCTCTAGGAGCCTGTTTTAGACCATACAAGGCCTTCTTTAATTTACACACATAATCTATGTTCTCTAACAACTGAAATCCTTCTGGTTTTTTAGTGTAGACTTCTTCTTCAAGTTCCCCACTTAGAAAAACTGATTTTATGTCCATATGATACACTTTAATATTTTTGGAGAATGCATAAGCTAAAATCAAATGGATTGCTTCCATTCTGAAAACTGGGGAAAGTTTCCCTTCAAAGTCAATTCCTTCAATCTTTGCATATCCTTTACATACCAATATAGCTTTGTTCCTTGTTCCTTGTCCATTTTCATTCAATTTATTTCTGAAAAACCATTTTGTGTCGATCAGATTATTATTGTTTGGTCTTGGAACCAATTTCCAAGTGTCATTTTTCTCTATTTGATCCAATTCTTCATCCATGGCCTTATTCCAAAAGTCATCCTTTCTGGCTTCTTCAAAACAATTTGGTTCAACTGTAGATAAGAGTGCTAGGTGTGTTTGTTCTAGTGATCAGATTCTTCTTCTAGTCTCAACTCCTGCATCTTTGTTTCCGATAATATGATCTGAAGGATGATTCTTCTGTACTCGTCTACTAGGTGTCTTTGGAGACACTTGCTGAACTTTCTCTTTTGTTTCTGTCGGATTCTCTTCATCTTTCTCTTCTACTTATTTTTCATCTTCTGCTTCTTCTTCGAAAGCTTGTTCCATTGATTCATTTTCTTCTTCCTTTGATTTTGGTTTGCATGTTTAATCAATTGTTACATTGATGCTTTCCACAACTTTGTTCAATCTCAAATTGTATCACTTGTATGTTTTCCTTGTACTTGAGTAACCAACAAGTACTCCTTTGTCCACACGAGAGTCAAACTTTCCCATTCTTCCATCTTCTCTTTTGATGTAGCATTTTCTTCCAAAAAATATGAAGTGCTTCACATTTTCGGGTCTTCCTTTCCATAGCTCGTATGGAGTTTTGTCAGTGTTGTTTCTAAGCATTACTTTGTTTTGAATGTGAACTATTGTATGCACTTCCTGTGTCAAAAATATATCCGTCAATTTGGAGTCCATTAGCATTGTTTGAGCCATTTCCTGTATTGTCCTATTATTTCTTTCAATAACTCCATTCTGTTGAGGTGTCCTAGCAATGGAGAATTGCCTTTTTGTTCCATGAATTCTGTAGTAGTCCATAAATTCCTTTGAAGTGAACTCTCCTCCATTATCAGATCTCAAGCATTTAATTTTTGAATCCATTTGATTTTCAACCATTTCCTTGTAGATCTTAAAGTTTTCAAAATCTTATGTCTTATTCTTGAGAAAGAAAACTTCATTCATTCTTGTATAATCATCAACTATTAACATAAAGTATTTCTCACCTTTTAAACCCTTTGTTGTAGTTGGTCCAACTAGATCAGTGTGCATAATTTCCAGTGGTCTTGTCGTTGAATATTCCTTTGATTTGAACCTGGTCTTTGTTTGCTTTCCTTGTTGACAATGCTTGCATAAAGTGTTGGTTGGTTTCATGATCTGGGGTATTTCTTTGACTGCTTCTCTTTTGCTGACTTTGACAAGGTTATCAAAATGTAAGTGACCCATTCTTCTATTACATAACCAACTTTCATCTTCCTTTCCTAGAAAACACTCTTCATTTCCAATTTCACTTAACACATATATGTTGCTTGAAGTTCTTGCAGCTGTAGAAATCAATTTTCCTGAACCTTCTTTTCTTATCTCGCACTTTTGTGAATTGAAAGTAACTTTATGACCTTGGTCACACATTTTACTCACACTTAGAAGATTATGTTTCATATCTTCTACTAATATAACACTTTCTGCCCTTGTATTCTTGTTCCCAATTCTGACTGTGCCTTTTCCAATGATTTTAGCTGAATCATCATTTTTGAAGGAGACTGATCCATCTATTTCCTTTCTTAATGTAAGAAACACGTCTCTATCATGTGTCATGTGTTTTTAACAACCACTGTCAACATACCAACCATGTTTCTTCTTCTTAGCTTGTAGAGCAAGTGTGCATTCTTCATTTCTATACTGATTCTGCTTTCATATCCATGTCCTTTTCTGAGGTTCCTTTATGTGGCTGTTGTTATTTTGTTGTGGGTCTCTAGGAGGGACTATCATTCTGCAATATTTGGCCATGTGTCCAAAGTTGTTACATTTGTAACATTCCACTTCAATGCTCAAAGATTAAAACTTGTTGTAACTTCTTCTCTTTGTTTCACTGGGCCTTCTTGTATAACCCTTTTCTGTATGACTTTCAAAGTTGTTTATGTTTCTGTTGTTATCTCTGCAATTCACATCTTTATGTCCAAAATTATTAAATGCATAACATAAATCAAAAAATATAGTTTGATACCTGGGATTTGAAGATCTTATGAAAGGAGGTGCTCTTATGAATCCTTGTTCTTCTTGAGGCCGATCTATCTGTTGTTGATTCTGAAATTTGAATATTCTCAGTGGAGGAGTCTCCCTGTAATCTTCCTTGTATATCTTCCTATCCCCTTTGATTGTTTCTGCATAGCTTTTTGGATATGTTTCTTGCTCTGTTGTTTTGGAGCTTGATCAATTTTATGTCTGATTGTATCCAAGTTCTGACTTTTCAAGATGAGATTTTTTAGTGTTGATAAAGTCATCCAAAACTTTTGAGATATTCTGCATATTTTTCTTTTGAATATCCTTTCTTAATGTGACAATCTCTGCTTCCAAATTTCCAATGTTCCTGTCCTTTTCTTCTAGCTGTTCTTTGAGTTCTTCTTCAATTATTTTATCTTCTTCTATTTGAACCTTCAAATTTGTGATCATTTGTTCTAGTTATTGAGTATCTTCTTTCTTGTCTAGTTCCGATTGTAGTTTCTTTTTTTTCTTCTTTTCTCTTATGATAACTTGTATGGCACACATCAATTCTTCTCGGTAGTGAAATTATGCCTCTTCAATTTCTTCTTCGACTTCTTCATATTCTTCTTCAGCTTCTTCCTATTATTCTTCAGGGTCTTCTTTATCATATTCTTATACTTCCATGAATAGAACTCTTCCTGTCTCACGGTCACTAACTTCATCTTCATCTGATCATGAGATGTCTTCTTTGGTGCATAATCTTTTCTTGAAAACTTTCTTAGTAGTTCGTTTTCCTTTTGATTTACTTTCATCATTTCTATTTTTCTTATGAAGAAATTTGTTAGAAAAATGACCAATACCATCACAATTAAAACAAATTAAAGGAATATTACCTCTATACCTACCATCAGTTCCCTTGTTCAATATTTTGACGAAGTTGGACACTTCTTCATCATCTTCCGAGATGCTACTATTGTTGCTATGTTCTTATTGTTTATTTTCCTTTTTCTTTGATCTTTTTGATGCTTTGAAGGATGCTTCTTTTGCATATAGATTTTCTTGTTCAGTTCTCATTTCATATGTTGTGAAGATTCCATGCAGTTCATCCATGCTTATTGATTTTAGATATGATATTTCTTCTAGTGTTGATATCTTAGGGTCAAATCTCATAGGAGGAGATCTCAGTGCCTTTTGAACAATCACATATTCTTCTATGTATTCTCCCAATCCTATGATTTCATTCATTGTTTCATCGAATCGTAAGAAGTAGGCTGCAATATTCTCATCTTCCTTCATCCTTAGTTGTTTGAACTAGCCTCTGTAAGTTTGAAGCTTTGTTTCTTTGACTTTTGAATATCCTTCATAAATATTTCAAAGCTTGTCCCAAACCTCTTTAGCCGATTTACAATGTGAAACTTTGGTGAATACTATTTCACTGAGAACGTTCAAAAGTGCAGTTGTGGCTTTGGAATTATTCTGACCGAGTTTCACTTCTTTCTCATTTGTTTGTGGAACTGTTGGTGTTGTGTATCCATCTACAATTGATTTCCAAATTTCAAATCCATGTGCGTGTATATATGTCTTCATCCTTATTCTCTAAAAAGCATACTTATGTCCATAAAAATGTGGTATTCCATTTTTATACAAGTTGTTTCTCTCCATGATATACCTTTTAGTGGTTAAACTAATTTATAAAGGAACCTGCTATGATACCAATTGTTGGATTGCTGAGAGGGGGGGCGTGAATCAGTAATAGAGAAATTATAATCATTTTTAACCAAATAATCCAAGTATTATATCAATGTAGAATTATCATCCAATAATGAGCAATGAACAAATGAACAATCATACACATACATAGTACACCAGTGTTTTACATGGAAACCCAAAGCGGGAGAAAACCACAGAATGATTTTTTCTTATATGTCTTGAAGAATTACATTCATTGGAAGCACCAACTTCCTTTGTTTTCCAGCTACAACTGGAAGGAGGCTCCAACCCCCTAGTTTCTCAAGCTACAAACTGAGGGAAGCTCCAACTCCCCAATTCTATGGATACAACCAAAAGGAGGTTACAACCCCCTATGTTTTCCGTCTACAACCGAATGGTGGCTGCAACCACCTATCCTTGCCTCGTCCAACTGCCTTGAATAGAAGTAGAATGATGGAGCCACTGTCATACTATCACTGTGAGATATACCAGTATAAAACTGTACCAATAAACCTGAACCATGCATCAATCATGCATCAACTTGTACCTCAACCTATAATCAACCTGTACCATAAACAAGTGCATCAACCATGCACCAACCTGTACCAAACATGTAATCAACCTGTACCATAAACAAGTGCATCCAACCATGTACCAAGTATGTACCAATCATGTGTCAACTACTCATCAATATGTATGAACATCATCAACTATACACCTCATGTATGTGCCAACTCATCAACTACTTATCTCAACCATCTACCCAACATATACCTCAACCAAAAGATATTATTAATTTTATCATCCAAATATTATTTGTAAATTTGTAATAGACCTGGTGTATATGATCACATACCTATAAACCTTCCTTAACTTTAACAACAAGAGACTAGCATTTTCATCAAACTTTTATTTAGTCTCACATGACTAGTTTTGGATTAGTCAACAACCCTAACTTGAAATAATCATAACTATGTACCTGTCATGAATAAAGATCTGAAAATGGTACACAATGTTCTTCAGTGTGTTTTATTCAATTCTTCCAGGTGTCACTACATGGAACCTCTCAGAAAAGGAGTTATAGAAAAAATGACAAACCTTGTTGAATTATGGCTTATTCTAGAGAATGCCCTTGTAGAGTGTGCCACACACAGAATATTTGAATGGATCTGAAAATGTTACATAGAATACAACATATTGTACTCTAACCAAAAAATTGTGTCTTACTAAATTTGGATCTGTTATGAATAAGTTATGACGTTTTTACCCGAAACACCTATTTTAGACTAGTTTCGAGACTAGCCACAAACCCTATTTTCCATAGAGTGTAAATCCAAAAATGCAACGACCCACAAGTTGGATTTTTTACCACGGATACTTGGATATTTTTCCTCAATGGCATAGAAATTTCACGGTCTGAATCATTCTAGAAAAAACGTTGTTGTGAAAATGGTGAGATGACCTATAAATAACATACCTTAGAAAGCATCATCAAAATAATTTATCCTTCCTTGAATTCCTTCCTTCTTTTCTTCAACTTCCCTCAGAAATTCGTCTTATATATCCTTTGGTTACCTTAGACACCTATAGATATTCAATATTCTCAAGTGTTATCTAAAATGATATATCCTTGCCTCTTATTTATAATCTCGAAGTAGCTTCTTTCAAAACATCCTGTAGGTCACATTGCCCACTTTCCTTATTTTAGGGTTATCCCACTTCTAATTTTTCCATTAAATTTATTATTTAAATAATTTAATTTGTATTCACTTTGAATTATAGCAAACTCATCACTTCACTTTATTATTTACCTTCTAAAATATCTTAAACCACTTTGACTACTTTGACCTTTTGGGGCTTCTAGATGACATATGAGGGTCGTCCAACTTCGTAAGGCCATAACTCTCAAACTGTGAGGAGTTATGTGACGTTCCACATACCACAAAAAATGGAATGGAATGTACTATCCATATAGAATAGTATTACCTGCAAATATATCAAAATTCATACCATTATTCATCAAAAAATCTTGGGTCCATTACCTAAATTTGGGTTCTCCAACTTCTCATGGAAATAACTCTCTAACCATGAGGAGTTATGTGACGTTCCACATACCACCAGAAATGGAATGAAAATAAATATCCATATAGGATAGTTTCACTGACAAATTCACTGACCTTCATCTCATTATTCTACAAATAAGCATGGGTTCTATAACCATACTTCTAGGATAATGAAATCCACAAAGCGTCCTCCCATGAGGGATTTTGTTAGAAAAACAGGACCGCGGAGCAATAAAATAAAACAAAAGCAGAAACAAAACATAGAAGACACACAATACAAGAGAGACATAGATTTACGTGGTTCACCTAGTGTGGGCTACGTCCACCAGAGAAATTGCCAGGTCCTTCCTTTATTATTATCCAGCAAATGAAGGGATACAACCTAAAGCAAAACCCGTTGTAACTTCCTCTTCTTTCTCTCACAGTCTCCTCTCTCAGAATACAATATTCACCATCATCCATAGCTACAATACATTTCCCTCATAAAAGAGGGTTGCCTTCTAGGGAAAAAAACCCTAACATAATCTCTACCGTTAGATCTGCGACCTTATAATGAACGGTCTAGATTTACAATGAAATTACAATATACTTCTACAAGGAAATTTTTGGTTCGGGGGCTTCGCCCACGAACCCCCGCTGGGAGCCCGCTTGCCCCCAGACCCCCCGGACCCCGCAGAGGGGGTACCC
Source organism: Picea engelmannii (assembly GCA_009831015.1). NCBI lineage: Eukaryota > Viridiplantae > Streptophyta > Pinopsida > Pinales > Pinaceae > Picea > Picea engelmannii. Next base: position 217,961 of record ML784718.1, on the reverse strand, counting down.
CCCCTCTGCACTTCCCCGCGTGGAAGAATGTACATACTTCTGGGGTGTAAATACTTCATGGGGTATAAACACGGCTAAAAGCAAGGACCTCTGAATCAGGAAGATAATCAGGCTCTACAACCAACAATCTCCCACTTGGAGACTAATTTCAACAACTCCACCGCTGATGTATATGTTGGACTCTGAACCTTCTTGGACATGCAAAATTTAGCATCTTCATCTTCATTCTTGAAGACCAACTGAAACTGAGCAAGAACTCAGTTTCTCCCTGGTTACTCCCTTTGTTAACATGTCTGCAGGATTCTGGCTAGTGTGTATCTTTTCCAGCTTCAATTGTCCATCTTCCAAGGCAGATCGTATGAAGTGGTACCTCAACTGTATATGCTTAGTATTCAAATGTAAGGCTGATTTCTTTGCAAGGTGAATGGCACTCTGACTATCATAGTACAACTTGTTGTTCTCCTTCTTTTTTCCCAATTCCTCCATAAACCTTTGTAACCAAATCATCTCTTTACTAGCCTCTGTAGCAGCAACATACTCTGCCTCTGTTGTTGAAAGTGCAACAACCTTTTGCAGTTTCGAAATCCAACTTACTGTTGTTCCACCTA
>ML784718.1:164618-210024 GCA_009831015.1 Picea engelmannii | reverse complement strand
CTCCCCCACGTGGAAGAGTGTACATACTTCTGGGGTGTAAATACTTCATGGGGTATAAACACGGCTGAAAGCAAGGACCTCTGAATCAGGAAGATAATCAGGCTCCACAACCAATAGATTTCACCATAAGGGGACCACTTTGGACTTCTTCCATTTGTACTTATTATCAACCATGAAAAGAAAATAATGATTCAGCTTTACATCAAACAAACTTGGGCCGATTACCCAAACCTTTTTGCTACTGGGCATTCTTTAAGGGTTGACATGAATGAAAACCAACCTTAATGAACACTTATTTTCTAGCAGCTTCAACTGGTTGTCCTGATACTGTCCATATTTTCTCTTTCATTTATTCTATGGGTTACGACCACCCTTTCTTGGCCTTTGTTGTGCAGGGTTCCAAAGCCCAAATTTTTTCATCTTTTGTTTGAGCTTCTGCTCGATTTTGACAGCCTATTGGTAGGTCGTGCTCAAGGACGAGATGTCCATAACTTCCATTTTAGTTTGGATATATCTATGTAGAGCACCATGATACTTGAGCATGATATGTCACTCTGAATATTTGATACCCAACTTGGTGCACAACGTATGGAATATATTTGTGAACTATGGCACTCCTTGGTCTCTTTCTTTCCGCAATGTGGTCCATTTTCTATACAAGTCGTCATAACTTCCAACATGGTAGTATTGTTCCTTAATAGCATCCCTGCGATATTCCCACGTGGTCGTGATTGTAAATAATGAGGGTTCCTCTATTTTCATTTCCTCACAGAAAGTTTCCCACCAATATTTGACATGGGGAACAACTTTGAGGAGCGCAAAATTAATATTTTCTCTATTCAAAAAGTTATGGACAGAAAAATACCCTTCTAGTAGATTCAACCACTTGTCTACAACATCTCCGTCTATATAACCTTCAAATATAGAGATATAGAAGTTGATTTGTACCTTGAAGGTGGTGGCGCCTCCGCTTGAGGAAGATGTGTCACATGTTGGTAGTCGTCGAACGATTTGCACGAAATTATCCATCATCTTGTTCCTCTATTGTGTGAGGGATTCCTCAAGAAATTTTTTGAAAGGATATATTGTCATATCATATTTATTTTCTCCTGCCATGAGAGGTCACTTGGGCATGCGAGAGTTTTTTTCCTCAAGATAAACAAGCTCGAGAACCAATTCTTTGTACCCTGACCTCATTGGGGAAATGCATTAAGATGACAAGGAGAAGACCACTCTGATACCACTGATCTTTATTTTATGAGAAGAACAAAATAAATACATATTATTAAAATATTCTTAACACAAAATAACAGAGATATATTAAAACTGGTTTTCTATTGAATAAGGAAATAAGCTAAAACTGTAAAATGCAGTGGAAAACAAGCTTGTTGGAATGGTGGCGGCTTATCTGTGAGAAGAGATGTGACAGTTGTGCACATTCAAAATAAAATGGTTATAATGAGGTTCTGAAGGCATTTTACAATAAACAGGAATGTCAAAAACCCTAGACATTCAAAAATCTAACCCTAGGAGATAAAGCACAAAAATACATGTGGGCACTGTTTGGGTAAGTTAGTACATCAAGCTCTCGGGGACATAATGTTTTCATACAATCTTTGTTTTAGGTGCATGATAGCCCGTTGGAAAGGTATAACCAAGAGGAACAATTTTTTACTAGCCCAGGTTAGTGCCTTTGGTAGTCACCTTCACCCTAAATCCCCAAAACAACGTCGTTTAGGGCCTCAAAACGGCCCCGAAAGTTTGGAACCCAAAAAACTACCAAGGTGGAAAATTGTTTTTCGAGCCAATGGAATAGGTGGGTGTCCACCGATATCCACCTAGATCATCTCTCCTGGATTATCTCCTTCCAAGGACATGATTTAGAAATAAGACTCTTTATATTTCGATCAAGATGGAGAGTGCTCCAGGGTAGCTAAAGTAAAGAGAACCTCATTTGAAGAATTCCTACCTAAGCATTTGACCTTATATTCTAGTATAGATAAGAGAAACATGTGTAATGCATATTTAGGGAAAGATGTGCATTCTATAGGAGAAGGAATGAAAACGTTTCCCACTGGTGAATGGTATAGTTATCCATGTTCTTCCCATGGAACTAGAAACCATGATGTGAAGGAGTATTGGAGAAGACAACCTATGCCAATAAATCCCTCCAAACAGAAGGAGGAATAACATTTTTCAAGTCCAGGGGAAAGGAGGAATTATAAGAAGGGATCATGTAACAAAACAATCTGTCTTATTGTAGTAAGATTGGAAACTAGATTGAGAAGTGTTGGATATTGTACCCACATTTATGTATAAAGAACAACCTGAAGGATGAGAAGACACTTATGAGAAGAGAAGAAACAAATCCAGATGAAGTCAATGGTCTTACTAAAAGGCTTGGGAAAGAATACTTCCTGATGATCGCTCTTGGAAAAATGTTTTATGAAGACATCAAAGAATGGTTCATGGAAAGTGGCTCATCTTGCCACATGACTGGAATGATATCCATATTTTTGACTTTCTCAGAATCCAACACACATTTCTTTGTGGGATCTAGAACCAATACCATACAAGAAATAAATGGGTATGGATATGTACGATTCCAACTCGAGTCAGGAGTATTTCTAGGAATAGTGAATATGTTATATATCCCAGACTTAAAGGTAAACCTTCTCTCAATTGCATCATTTGAAGATCATGATGTCTATGTAGTTTCATTTCAAAATGGTCGAGTACTTGTGTATGCAAGGGAAGAAATTCCATACATGAAAATAGTACTTGGTATCTGCAAGGAGAGGTTATACAGGTTATTGGGAAGACCGACAGTTTGGTCCAATGGTTACTTGGATTCAACACCAGATTTTGCATCAAATTCATTGTCAGATTCAACTTCGATGTCAGAGGCATTGTCAAAGGTCATAAGCTGCAAGACTCCTCCCAGTACACTGGGGAGAATGATTCCATAAGTAAACTATATTTAAAATTTTGTTAATATGTGTATTTTTAGATATAATATGCATATGTGTAAATATCTTGATTTCTATTAGAAGTCTTGTAAGTCGATGATTGTAAATTATAAGAGTGAGAGGGACTCTGTAAATTTCTATATTTCCACCTTGTATGAGTGAGATGTATTTTGTAAAGATAGTTTCTATATCGCCACCTTATATGTTTTAAAGAGTGAGAGTAATCTCATTAGATATGTCTATATAACATCCTTTACACATTGTTATAGAGTGAGAGGAATCTCATGAAATATATATTTGGATAGCCACCTCTAAATATTTTTTTACAGTGAGAGGAATATCGGTATGAATATTTCTAATCGTCTAGATAACAATAAAAATAATTGTATTGTCTTATAATCATCTAAGGGGATACATATGGATCAAATTGTCTTAAAAAACATTCTTGATTCTGAAGAACTGAAAGTGAAGGAACATAAGGATGTAGGAAGTTGGAACATGTAGTTCAAGAGTGAAAAGAGCATCAATGTAATGCAAAACTTTCTAGAGCTAGTAAAGGAGAAATAATCCTATTTTAAGAGGCACATAAAGGTGCATTCTATAAACATATTTAATACTATGTCATGCTTGTATGATGAATACATTGAACATAAGAAAACAAGGAAGGTACAAATGATAACAATACAAACATAATTTTTTTCCTAAGGCATGAGTGACAATTAATAGATTATTCATTCAGGGAATTCTACAGATACATTAGTAGTACAAGAATATAGAGTCCAACTTCAAAAGGCATAGATAAACATTTGACTTGGTTTCAAATTGACCGAGATAGACTAACTTCCATAGAAGGACATGGGAGTGGATGTTGAAATATAGGATACATCTATAGGAGAGATTCATTGAATAAGACATTTTTTGTCAGGGAATATATAAGGTAGAACCAAAGCTATATATATCATATTAGATACAATTCCATAGATTAGAGTCAGAGCTATATTCCAGAATAAGACATAATCAAAGCTATATATATCATATTAGATACAGAGCCAGAGGCAAGAGTGAATTTCATATTCCACAGAAGCAGACATAAGTGCATTGATATAGTACCTAATATTAAAGACCCAAGATGAATACTTAATTCCAAAAGAATCAACAATATGGGAGAGTGTAGAAACTCCATCACTAAGATATTGATCAAAGAATTTCGGTAAGATGGAAGAGTGAGTTAGATTTATCATCACTAAGTTATTGAATATATATACTTTTGGAGGTCCAAAAGTTCTTTAGTGGGAAGGTGTGATCCAAGAGGATCCAGAATGCTCAAAAAGGTCTAGGAGGATATGAAACACTCACAGAGGTCCCAAGGGATCCACAAATGCTCAAAATTTGACCATCTCAAATCATCCTAAAAACAACATCATTGCGTAGAGCTCATTGTCACCTTTCCAATGATGAAAATTTTATCCTCCAAATCATAGAGTTGTGAGGTACCTAAAATTCCATATCCCTTCACATAGATAACGATGAATAATGAATAACTCTACATGAATGCAAGCGTAATTGAGAAAAAACAAAATGAAAAGAGGGATGTTCGAGAGAGAATGTTGGAAGCAGTACATAACTTTGGCGACAATATTTTAAACTCGTCATGGAAATACCATGAACATTAGTGAATAATGTGAGACGATGGTTGTGAAATTTGAATAATGTAAGTTTTACAACAGAAAATCTAAGTATGAATAAAGAGCACATATTATTAAAATAGTGATTTAAGAAAAAAATTAGTAGAGAGGAGAGATCACAATTTACAATTCATTGTTCCCTTTCTTTGTAGGATGTGTTGTGTGATTATGTGTTTGTGAAACAACAATTGAATATGCCTATCTTGTAGCATCTTGAAATTACTAGTATGACAATGAAATGTCCTCTCCTCTTGTGTTTATTTCCACTTTGGTTGTGAGGTTTGATCCATGACATCATAAAGTACCAACATACCGTGATACTTATACAAATTGGGAAAACCACAAGGGAGTGGTGTCTCCTAGCATCTTAGAATGGATTTTATGAAAATTAAATGTCCTCTCCTTTTGCATATTATTCCATGTGGTTATGAGGTATGTTGTATGACATCGTTCACTACTAAATATGGCCAAATTCACCATGATTTTCCGTTTCTATTGAGACACTTCTTCGTTGCAATTTCCATGAAAGTGGGTTTTATTTTTCGTGGATATTTTTTCATCGCTATATCAACAACCAAGAACTAATAGTGGAAATATCCATGAAATATGTCTTCCATGTGTCATTAATTTGATAAGCATTTGCTGGATTAATTTGTTTTTAAAAAAAAATCATCTATATAGAAACAAACATTCGTCTATATAGCAACACACATCTGTTTTTGTTGCCATGAGAATGCTATATTTTCCACAATTTTTTGTTGCTATATAGACGAATGTTCGTGGAAAAACACAAATGAAAAGTTTATGTTGCTATGAGAATGTTAAATTTTCCATGATGTGTTGTCACTATATAGATAGATGTTCGTGGAAAATAAAAAATAAAAAGTTTTGTTTCCATGAGTATGTTATAATTGCCACGATGTTTCTCCTCTATATAGATGGATGTTTGTGGAAAAACACAAATGAAAAGTTTTTGTTTCCATAAGAATGATATATTTTCCACAATGTTTCATCTCTATATAGACGTATGTTCATGGAAAACATAAATAATTGTTTTTTGTTGCCATGAGAATGCTATATTTTCCACGATGTTTCGTCTCTATATAGACAGATGTTCGTGGAAAAACACAAATAATTATTTTTTTTCTGCCATGAGAATGCCATATTTTCCACGATGTTTCATCGTTATATAGATCAACGTTCATTTTAAAACACAAAAGAAAAGGTTTTGTTTCCATGAGATTGTTTTAGTTTCCACGATTTGGCATCCCTATATAGACATATGTTCGTGGAAAAACAAAAACAAAAAGTTTTTGTTGCCATGAGAATGTTATATTTTCCACAATGTTTCTGCGCTATATAGACGCGGACTGTAGCTATTTTAAAAAATAAATTCATATCGGCATGAAATCCACTGGAATCCATAAAATCACAGTTGGGGGGACATCCACTGATCTTGGAAAGGCCATGGTTGGCCACAGCTTATGCTTTTATTGGATGTATAACAGGGTGTATGATAATTTATTATGGATATGATACAAATAAATTGACCCTTTACCCTCCTACTAAACCAAGTATGGAAATTGGAAATCCTTTTTGGGTTGATTGTGAGGAAGGGGATGTTCAACCTCTGCTTACTATAAGGAAATCTCTTAGTTTTAAAAATGATACATAGGATGATACAATCAATAGTTTTATTATTGCTCAATGGTTGTGACCCAAGAAGCTTACCAAACTCTAGATAATGTGATGGATGAGACAAAACAAGAATAATCACACAAGAAACATTCACTAAAATAGTTATAGCTGAAACAACTCTAAAAATAATGGATTATGTTAATGAAAGATGTTCAATTTATATGGACTAATAGTTGTCAGTTTGATCATTTATGAATGTATCATCAGCCATTGTCAAAAGAAGAATTTGTTTCTCAAATCACTGCAGATTCAGGTCATCACTTTTTCGATGGGGAGGAGATTCCTCCTGCTCCATAAAAAAAAAAAAAATTGACTGCACATTTTTAATAAATCATGTACATAAATAAATTGCACATTGTTTCGATTAGCGTAAAAACTTAGTTAATTTATTTTCTTTCTAGTTTTATTAATAATCTTGAAAAATATTTGTGTTGGTAGACTTGTTGTTTTAGACATTACAAGAAGCAGAAGAATAATCAAAGAAACATAGCAAATGGAAAAATTTATGCGTTATTTGTTTTGCTCCATTTCGCTAAAACACCACCATTTTTCCTCCATTTCACTGAAACATCGCTATTTTTCTGCCATTTTGATGAAACATCGCTAGTTTTCTGTCATTTGCTAACACACCAACATTTTTCTTATTGTTTCTGACACATTCCAATTTTCTCTACCAAATGTCTCGATAAATGCTGAGACACTACCATTTCTCATTAATTAGTTGTGGATTTATTAAAAAGCACCGCCAATTTCAAAAATGCCAAAGCAACATCATTAGCTGCCATTGATAAGTGTCCAAAGGTACATTACTATTCTTTGCATGTGTGATAATGTGGGATATGAAAAATGAGTAATGATTATTCCTTTGTGGAATTCCACATTATTTTCATCGACCAATTATACTTGTTTTCGGAGTATTCCACTTCATCATCCATTATACCTCGTAGACACTACCTCCATTCCATCCAATCATCATCGCCAAGTATTTCACCACCTTTCCTTTCCATAACTAATTTACCTACTAAGCATGCATAAATTTTCAATTTTGTGACTCTGAGTATGAAACACAGAGACAAGTTGAAATTTCAAGAGTTGTAATTGATAAATTGAAGTTGTCAAACATGGGTGGACCAGTTGTGTGACATGAGCCTAAATATTTTTCGTCTTGGCTCCAGTTTCAGACAGCATACAAAAATTTGTAGGAGGTAGGATGGATTAATTACTTTGAACAACATAGAGGGTTTGATAGTGTTGTGGCACTAGAATTTTATCAAAATTTATAAATAGGCCATTCAAGGGTAGGAGGAATAAGAGTTGAAGTAACAAAGGAAACCATAGAAGAAGTTATTTCTTTACCTAGAACTGGTACATAGTCATTTTGATGGAAAATTCCACTTCCCATAACAAAAACAAAGTTTTTGGAAGAGGGTGAAGAAGTTCAACCTAGAGGATGAGGGAAAACACTTGAATATTTACCACATCCATGGAAACAAGTTGCTATATTCTTGAAAAAGTACATCACCTGTGAAGGTAGGTACAAATTTGTTTACAATCATGACTTCATTTTGTTATCCGATCTTCGCCATGGTATATTAGTAATCATGCCTTACTATCTGTTAAAAAATCTTAAAAACATGGCTCATTATTCTAGATGAGAAAGAGTGCCAGTAACATGCGTCACAAATCATGGAGCCCCTCCAAGACTTATAAAGTGATTTTTCAAGAGGAACAAGTACCTGTCAATGGAAAAGAAACACTTGTTGAGATTCCTCCTGAAATACCTAAAGAGATACAGTCCGTTAAAAATTGGAAGCCAAAGGATACCACTATCACACAAGAATCAGTGTCGCCAATTATGGAAAACACTCAATTGTTTGATGGAGAAACACAAGAACCTCCATATTTGGATTAAACAATATAGATATAAACCCCATATAGTATTGTGGATGAAGCCATACAAACAGAGGATATCTTGGAATTTTTTTATTAGGTTGTACAGACTGAATACCTATTGGAAGTCATGGATAATGGTATGCAAACATAACCTCAGCTAGATATTGAAAATGTTCTTTTTATGTTAGTTCAAGTGAACAAGTGGAAGTATCAAGTATCATTATTTAAACAAGGTATGATTCCCTTGCCTCAACATGAAAAATCCATTAGGCAATTAAGAGAAAAATGGGCCGAAGAATTATCATATAAGAAACATAGATGGGAGAAAGCAGAAAGTGAGTTAAAAGAATTAAAAGAGACAAGGACTCAGACGAAAATATTGAGACAAGAGAAAATGGTTATGTCTACAATGATGCAACAAGTTTTAATTTGCATAAACCCTTCTCCCTCTTACTTTGTTTTCTTATATGAACAATTGACTCTCTTCAAGATGAAATCCATTATGGAAGATCGACCACACAAAATCACTTTGGTCCCTGAATTTTTATAAACTTTCTTTCAAAGTGGTATAATATATCAACATTTGCTTTATGAACTTTATTTACATGAGCATGCCTACCAACTGGACAAAAGATTCAATATGACACCTTTTGTAGGGGACATTCAACTTCGAGCATTCACCTCTTTTTGTCAACAATCAGGTCACATGGTTGAATTTTTTTCAAATCGTCCACACTAATTAAGGAGAATCTACACTATATATTAAAATTGAACTGCAAAGCTCTATCTTTTCTATTACAACTCATAAAAAAATTCTTTCATATCCAAAAAGGTTGAATAGTGTAGAGGCCCTTCACAAAAAGGTAATAGAAGGATGTCAAAGTGTAAGCTTTAAACCTTTGAAGTAAAGCAATGCATATAGATTCTTAAGAAAAAAATAGTTTAATCAATGGCTCATACACAAAGTACATAGAGATTTTATACCGGAAACCCTCAACCGGTAAAACCTTTCTTATATTCATTATCGAATTTCACCATTCACCATAAAATATATACAATTCGTTTAGGTATTTTGTAGATACCAAAACCCTAATCCCTTAATCTGAGATTAATTTAGTAAATCGCTAAAAATAGAAAAATCAGCTAAAAATAACAAAAACCGCCCAAAAACAAATTTCAGGGCGCTACCTCGAATGTTGCGTGTAACGAGGGGGGGCATACCTGCCCCCCCTAGGACCCCCCTAGGAAATCGCCCAACGCACATGACACAAAATGCACTACTAGAGGGATCTTTAGACGCATTTGTTGAACCTGACACGCCCACACACACACATGCAAAGAATATAACACATGCCCAACATTCTCCCACTTGTTGTTTTATTTGCATCCAGGGGTCCAGGGGATTATATAGTCAACAATCTAGGGAAGCAATGCCCATTGTTACTCTACACTAGGAGAACTTTTCTATGCTCACAAAATTTGTCAAGGAATCTGCAACATTCTTCAAAGTGTCAACCTTTTCCAGCAACACCTTCTTTTCCTCAACCATGTCTCTCACAAAGTGATATTGAACATCAATATGCTTTGTCTTCGAATGATAAGCTGGGTTCTTTGCCAGGAATATTTCACTCTGACTGTCACAATATAATCTCACTTCTTGTTGTACCAACCTAATACTTGAACACAATCTTTGTAACCATACTGCTTCCTTGCTTGCATGAGTGGCTACCATGTATTCATCTTCTGTAGTTGAGAGTGCCACTACAACCTGTCTTTTTCTCATCCAACTGATTTCTCCTCCAAATAGGTTAAACACATACCCACTTGTAGATCTTTTGCGATCCATATCTCTAGCCTAGTCTGCATCAACAAATCCATGTATTTCCACCACTCTGTCCAATCCTGGTCTTCCTTGGTAGCACAATCCATAACTAGTAGTGCCACAAAGATACCTTAAGACCCTCTTTATTGTTGTCCAATGCTCCTTCCCTAGTTTTGACATATACTTGCTCAAAACTCCCACTACATGTGCAATGTTCAGTCTAGTACATACCATTGCATACATCAAACTTCCAACTGCACTGGCATATGGAACATGGGACATGTCCTCTTCTTCTTCTTGTGTCTTGGGACACTGATCTGTAGATAACTTTACACCTATAGGAATAGGAACCTTGACCAGTTTACTTCCATGCATATTAAACCTATGCAATATCATCTCAACATATTTTCTCTAATTCAACCAGAGTTTCCTATTTGCATGATCTCTTTTAATCTCCATTCCCATAATGAAGTTAGCAACAATGAGATCCTTCATGTCAAATTTGGAGGATAGTTGTGATTTCACCTCCTTGATAACATCCATGTTATTTCCTACCAACAACATGTCATCAACATACAACACTACATAAATGAAGTGATTACCAACCCGCTTGGAATATACACAGTGATCAACCCTGCTTCTTACAAATCCGAATCCAAGGATGTATGTGTCAAACTTTTGGTACCACATCCTAGGTGATTGCTTTAGACCATATAGTGACTTCTTTAGCTTACAAACCATCTCTTTCTTTCCCTTCACTACAAATCCTTCTGGCTACTTCATGTAGATTTCTTCTTCCAGATCCCCAGGTAGAATGTTGTCTTTACATCCATCTATTCCACTTCAAGATCAAAAGCAGCAGTAATAGATAAAATAAATCTAATAGAATTTAACTTAGCAACAAGAGAAAAAATCTCACCAAAGTCAATTCCCTCTACCTGGGAATAACCTTTTTCTACTAACCGAGCTTTGTATTTCTCCACTTTAACTTGTGCATTAAACTTCTTATCAAACAACCATTTTCTACCAACAAATTTTCTTCCAGCTGGCAACTCAACTATATCCCATGCCTCATTCTTATCCAAGGCATCCATTTCTTCAACCATGGATTTCTTTCAGAGTTTACTATCCTCTGAATTCACTGCTTCCATGATAGTTCTGGGATCATCATCAGTAATAGATAAAGAAAATTTGAAATGGAAATCAAGTGGACTATACCTTTCTGGTTTCCTTTTATCTCTCACTGATCTCCTCAATACTGGGGTATGAGGTTCTTCTTCTTCTTCTTCTTCTTCTTCTTCTTCTTCTGCTTCCTCCTCTTTAGATGATTCAAATTTTTCATCATCCAACTCAAGCTCTATTTTCTCAGGTTCATCTTGCGTTGGTAGGAATTCCTATTTGGACACATCTTTTACCTCTTTGAAAACAACATCTCGACTGTAAACAGTCTTCTTGGTTTTTGGGTTCCAAATATTATAACCTTTAACACCATCTTTATAACCAATAAAGAAACACTTTTCAGCCTTTTTATCTAGCTTACTCTTATTTTCCTTTGGAACATGTACATAAGCATCACAACCAAACACTCTAATATGTTGAAGAGAGGGTTTCTTTGCAAACCATACCTCGTGTGGAGTTTTATCATCCAGTGCTGATGAAGGTGATCGATTGACCAGGTAACATGCTATACCCACTGCCTCTGCCCAGAATTCTTGTCCTAACCTGACACCGTTGAACATGCTCCTTGCTTTTTTCCATCAGTTCAGTGTCTTGTTCATCCTTTATGAAATTCCATTCTGTTCAGGAGTGTATGGAGTAGTCTTCTTCCTTGATATACCACACTTCTTACATAATTCTTTGAATACATATCCCAAGATTTTTGTTGTCGAGTCATATCCTATGAATACATCACCACCATCATATTTTTCATATTCAGAGAACCACTCCCTGTGAGGAGTCATATGGTATGATGCACATGAGTCGATCAACCATACATTGCAGTCTTCATGTGTACTTGTATATGCTAGGTAAACATCACCTCCTTCTTCAGTGGAGGTTTTCGCCTCTGTGGAAGAGGTACTATACAATCCCTTTGGTTTTTCAACTTTCTTAGACTTGCAATCTTTCTTATAATGCCATGTTTTACCACACTTCCAACATTTCCTCAAAGATTTTCTTGGAGACTTAGATCTACCTGTATATTTAGATCTCCCCCCTTAAGGCTTACCAGGATTCCTGTCTTGGGTACGACCTCTTACAAATAAAGCATATGTGTTATGACCATCCATGCTTTTTCACCTCATATTTTCAGATAACAAGGATGAAACTACATCCTCATATGTAGTATACCGAGGGAGGTAATATGGGGTACCTAGGAAGGTACCCAATGGGAATGCAGTTATGTGTTATTAGTGGAATTCATTTAATATATGAGAATGTGGTCATTCAATGTAAGGTGGACTAGGTACACTATATTAATAAAGGACCACTATGGTAGTTGGATGTAATAATTGTGAGAAGGCTCTCTAGAAGGTTCCTAGGAGATAGGGAGAGCTATATAAAGAAGTGTAGGTAATGTAATGAAACATAATGAAGAATATTGTGATTGTACAAACAAGGATTTCTTGAGGAGTTTTATCCTTCCATAAGGATTAATATATGGTGTTACCCTACCTCAAGGGTTTTCTCTATTTCTTGTGTTCATGTTATGGTTAAGGGTTTATGGTTTATTCTTGGTATTATTGAAGTATATTTGCAGATTTGGTATAAGTACTTAAGAATTGGTATCAGAGAACTTTCCTTGACCAAAGAAGGGAAGATTTGTTTTCTCTTTTTGCATATTTTTTTCTATGGAAGAAAAAGAGGGTGGTGCACTTCAGGTTCATATCTAAAGCTTTACGAGCTGAATTTGGCAAAACAAATTGGGTAATTGAATTCCTCTCGAAAAAATACCCAATTTCAAAAAAACTTCAATGTAGATTGAGTGGTACTACTAATTGCTACAACCAGATTATCCCAAGATTCTTGCAAAGAACATAACAAATATCAACACAGACAAGTTGACTTACCAGAGTATTAAAGGCATTTAGATGTTCTATCACAGAATCTCCATCTTCCATCCTAAGATGATATAGCTTCTTTTGAAGAAACAACTTGTTTACCAGGGACTTTGATTGATACAAGTTCCCCAACTTATCCCATAGTTCCTTGGCTGTAGACTCTCCTGAGACATTCAACAACACTGAATCTTCCAGGCAGAGTCGAATAGTACTCCTTTCTCTTCTATCCAAATTCTCCCAATATTCCTTCAACATACCAGTAGGTGGTGTACTGGTAGTTTGTGTACTAGTATTTTGTGTACCAGTAGCCTGTGTTCTAGTAGATGGTGTACTAGTAGGCTGTGTACCAGGATCCACAACGATCCATTATTCTTTGTCTACAAGAAGGTCCTCCATCTTCAGCTTCCATAGCTCAATGTTTTTACCATTGAACTTCTCTATATCAATTATAGTAGAGCATGTTATTCCTCTTTATTCACTCAAATCACAACTGCAAAAGCTCCCACTAAACCCAGGCTTATCATAGACCCAAGATAAAATTGATCTATCAAGACCAAGACAAACCTTGAATAACAAAGGTGTCCCTTTGAAGCCGAAAATGAGATCTAATACCACATGTAAGTTTTAAACCTATGAAATAAAGAAATGCATATATATTCTTAATCAAAACATAATTTAATAAATGGCCCATACACAGAGTACACAGAGATTTTATACTGGAAACACTCAATCGGGAAAACCTTTCCTATATTCATTATCGAATTTCACCATTCACCATACAATATATACAATTTTTTTAGGTATTCCATAGATACCAAAACCCTAATCCCTTAATCCAGGATTAATTTAGTAAACCACTAAAAATATCAAAATCCGCTAAAAATAGCAAAAACCACCCAAAAAACAATTTTGGGGCACTGCCTCGGGCTAATGCCCGGTTCCAAACACTGCACGTAACCAAGGGTGGGGGGGGGATATCTACCCCCCCTGGGACCCCCGTAGGAAAGCGCCTGGCGCACACGACACAAAACGCACTACTAGAGGTATCATCAGACGCATTTGTCGTACTTGACATGCCCACACACACACATGCAAAGAATATAACACATACTCAACACAAAGAACTATTTTTGATCAACAATATTTATCAGTAGAAGGAAGTAGATTGAGCGATGGGAAAAAACCATTGATTCCTTAAAGACAAAGGAACCATACAATCATGATAATTTTATACAAGGTTTTTCTCGAGTTCTAGGATATATAAATTGCATTCAAACTTGTGGATCAAAGTGTATAGGGATGAAGTTTCATTTTCCACTTATCTGGCTTCCTGTGAACAAGTATCAGTCAATGTATAAACTGTTAAAGAAGGTTGAGAAATAATTTTGGGAAAAATTTATATGGTCTTAAGACCTAAATAATGGTACACTACCCATTAATTGGGGAATATTACATTAGTAATGTTATTTTATTTATGTCAGCTTGGGTCCATTAGTTGTAATTGTACCTCCTAGTCTCCTATATATAGCAAGGAGACATTTTCATTTGGAATCATCTTGTACTTGAAAATTTATGGGGTGTATAACGAGGTTTCCCCCTCGAAGAGGCTTATTATCTGAAATTCTCTCTTTTTGAAGGCGTTGAATACTTATTATGAGTTTTTTCTATGCTATATTGATATTTGGTTCTTAACATATGGTATCATAGCTGAAGGTCTTCGGGTTTCACTGCTACATCTGAGATACATTGGAATTTTTGTTATAATTTTTTTTCTACGATGTTTAAGAAGGAACCATTTGGAGGATATTTATTATATGCATCAAGGTATGTTGGGTTAAAATTTCAACTCCTTAGGCCTTACACTTTTGGATATACAACCTGTATAAGATAGGGTTTTGGAATCATCATGAATTGAGTCATTGTGGAATTTTCTCTATAAAAAAATTTCTATAATGTTTCAGACCCTGAAATATGGAGGCTATTCACAAAAATTATTAAGGTATTTGTGATTAAAATTTCATCTTGTGGGTCATCTTAAATTTGTAGATACACCCTGTGGAAGATAGGGTATCTGACTAGTCCTATTGACTAGTCTCAAGAAGGTGTTTCGGGTAAACAAATCATAACTTTATATAGTATCCAAATTGAGTGAGACCAGTTGCATTGGATAGTGGACAGTCCTTAGTATTTCTGGTACAAGTTTCAGAATTCTGTATCTATTATTTTGTGCAGGGAACGCTATACAAGTGAGATATCCTGGAAAGAAAAAAATTCAGAAAGATGTGGGGAAGTTACTGTAAATTCCACTTGGAACATCCAAATTTGATCAGATTTGTGGAATTACAAGGAAGAAATATCATAGAACTACAAAAACAAAATTTTCACACCCAGAAGGGCCGAAACTTTGGAGATACAATAGAAGAAAGATTGTCTAGCAGAACCACCTCAAAATCAAGGTTTAAAAGTGATACTTGGCCAACATGCCACCAAAAAAGGGAACTTCTACACCAAATAAGCCTCCAAAAATAAAAAAATCCTACTTGGACTCTTGATGAAGGCGAAGAAATGCATAGGGACATAAATTAATTACAAAATAAGACAGTGATAAAATATGAACTACAAGGGATGATGGATTCAACTGAAGCTAAATTGGAGGAAATAATGGATACTAAGATGGATGGTTTAAAAAGGGAGATCATGGAAGGATTGAAAAATTTCCTAATAGAGAGGACACTTGAAAGTGAAAATGTATCCCATGAAATTCATGATGACGACACAAGGAAGATGAATCAAGAATGGAGAAACTCCAACTTTGGGTTGAAGACCAACCACATTCCTAATATCGATATGAAGAAGTTTTATGGCAAGGACCCAATCACATGGATACTTCAGATCGAGAAATTATTTGATCTACCTAATGTGACACATACACAAAAGCTACGAATTGCTTCTTTATATTTAGAACCCAATCAATTTGTATGGTATCGATGGATTTTTTCTTGAAAATCAATCGTCACTTGGACAATTTTCATAGAAGAAATGATAGCACACTATGAGGATACAAGGAGAAATACCTTATTTAGCCAATTGTTAAATCTCAAGCAAAAGGGTTCAATTATAGAGCACATTGAGAACTTCCAAATTTTGAATATAAAGGTAACATATATTCCAGATGATCACTTGATTGATGTGTTCATAGGAACTTTAAAGGATAACATTCAACATGAGGTTCTCCTTTGGGAACCCAAATCATCGGAGAATGAATTTAGGGTGGGAAGAAATGTTGAAAGTAAAAATATGGCTATGTCTACTAGAAGGACCAATCCTAACATCTATCGAGAGAATAATGCTCCTTATTCTAAATCAACTCAACCTACAAGGTTGACACCTCAACAATTGGAGGAAAGAAAAGCAAGAGGTTTATGATTTAATTGTGACAACAAGTACAGTAAGGGACATAAGTATGGTGAGAATAAATTATTCTACATAGATTGTGAAGATGAAGAAGAATAAGAATACGAACAATAACCATCTCAAGATGAAAACATAGAAGTGATTTATTCTAAAGAGTTGACTCCCACGATATCGTGTAATGCATTGGATGGAAATAGCAGTCCTCAAATCCTCAATATTGAAGGATATATCAAAAATAAAAAGGTAATAGTCCTAATTGATTATGGTAGTACTCATAATTTCATTCACTATAAATTAGCCAAAGCTCTTAATTTCTTTGTATATCCAACGCCAGAGTTTCAAGTAATGATTGAAGATTGAGGAACTATAAATTGCTCAAGAAAATGAAATAATATAAATATTTCTATGGGGGAATATGTAATGAATAGTCCAATGATTTCTATACCCATGGGTGGTGTTGATGTCGTACTAGGAATCCAATGGTTACAATCATTAGGAACAATGAGTTTTAATTTTCAAGAACTTTTCATGAAATTTTCATTGGAAGGAAAAGAAATTGAGTTAAGAGGTATCATAGGGAAACCCAGTAAGGTGATAATCTCTAATGGCATGAAATATTTATTGAAAAAGGGGCATCAAGGTGTTATTGCACAACTATGCTAACTAGATGTTCAAACATGTAAGCCATCTATTCCCCTATGTCTCCAAGGGATCATTGATAAGCATTCCAAAGTATTTGAAGATATTCCCAAAGGTCTTCCACCCACTTGAAGATATTCACCTAGTTCTTGGGAGTGTTCCTCCTAACATCAAGCCATACAGATACCCTTATGCCCAAAAGAGTGAAATTGAGCATATGGTTGAAGAAATGTTAGAGGATGGCATTATTATACCTATCCAAATTTTTTACTCTGTATTGGTGGTAATGGTATTCAAGAAATATGTCTCATGGTGTATGTGTCCATATTATAGACAGCTCAACAAGATCACTATTAAAGATAAGTTTCCCATTCATGTCATTGATGAATTGTTATATGAACTACATGGAGCAATCTATTTCACAAAGTTGGAAATTGGATATTTGTTTAGGGTATCATCGAATTAGAAATGAAGGAAGAAGATATCCCAAAAACAACATTATAAACTCATGAAGTCCATTATGAATTTTTGGTCATGCCTTTTGGCCTTACAAATGCACCTTCCACATTCCAAGGGTTGAGGAAATCCATTTTCAAGCCCTTCCTTAAAACATTTGTGTTAGTATTTTTTGATGATATACTAATCTATAGAAAGTATTGGGAGGATGTTGTGTGACATGTTGAAAAGGTGCTACAACTACTAAATGAGCAATAACTATATGCCAAATTGTCCAAATGTTTCTTTGGGGTAAAGGAGGTAGAGTATTTGGGTCATATTGTATCTCATGAAGGTGTCAAGGTAGACCCTAACAATATTAAGGACATGATGGACTGGAGGATTCCCAAAACATTGAAGAATCTTAGAGGATTTTGGGGTTTGACAATTTTCTACCGCAAGTTTGTTCAGAACTATGGGAGAATAGCATCACCTTTAACGACACTAACTAAGAAGGATGCATTTTCATGGACTCCAGAGGAGACTAAAGATTTTGAACAACTTAAAGAGGTGATGTGGAAAGATCCTCTCTTGACCACACCAGACTTCACAAAAACCTTTATTGTGGAATGTGATGCCTCTGGAAATGGAATTGGTGTTGTCATGATGCAAGAAGGAAGGCCCCTGGATTTTGAAAGTCAGGCACTTAATGGAAAGGACTTACAAAAACCCATTTATGAGAAGGAAATGATTGAAATACTACATGAATTGAAGAAATGGTGCCCTTACCTAACAGGTAAGCACTTCAAGGTCAAAACAGATCATGATAGTCTTAAATACTTCTTGGAACAAACACTATGTTGAGAAGAACAAAAACAATGGGTGACCAAGATATTGGGTTATGATTTTGAAATCATCTATAAAAAAGGGAAGAAAAATGTTGTGGTAGATCCACTCTCGAGAAAGGATGAAGATGTTGAGGCCTTCCTCTGTGTTATCTTGATCATCCAACCTGATTGGATAATAGAATCGAGGGATGAATGGAACAATGAAAAAAATGTGTGGACTCTCATTCAAAGGTTGCATCAGGATTCCAGTGCATTAGATATGTTTACATGGAAAAATGATTCACTATGGTATAAATGCCTCTTATATTTATGTAAGAACTCCCAACTCAAACAAAAGGTACTATTGTAATTGCACACCTCTCCGGTAGGACGACACTCAGGATTTTTGAAAACCTACCATAGGGTCAAGAAGGAATTTTTCTGTTATGGCCTTAAAACTGATGTTCAAAGGTTTATAGAAAAATGTTTGGTTTTCCAACAAAGTAAGGTGGAAACAATTAAGACCCCAGGTATTTTACAACCATTAGCCATCCCAAGTTAGTGTTGGGAGGAGGTTTCCATGGATTTCATCACAAGGTTGCCGAAGTCTGAAGGAAAGAATGTCATCATGGTAATTTTTGATAGACTGACCAAGTACACACACTTTTGTGCACTCTCTCATCCCTTCAAATCCAATACAATTTCCACTGCATTCATAGAGACAGTTCAAAAACTACATGGAATCAAAAATATTATTGTAAGTGATAGAGATCCTATCTTCACTTGACATTTTTGGACAGAATTATTTTCTTGTTTAGGTACTCAATTGGCTCATATCTCATCCTATCATCCTCAATCTAGTGGAAAAATTGAGATAGTGAACAAATTTATGGAAGGATACCTTCGTTTCTTTGTCTCTGATAAACAAACACGATGGTTCAAATGGTTACCCTTGGCAGAATGATGGTATAAGACTTCCTTTCACACTGCAACAAAAATGACACCATTTATGGCACTCTATGGATACCACCCTCCTTCCATCACTTTTCCTCTAAAATAAAAATCTAAGTTTCAATTAGTGGAAGATCACATCGAGCATCAAAAACAAGTTCTCCAAATCTTAAAGGACAACCTGACCATGGAAAAAAATCACATGAAACAACAAGCAGATCAACATCGTAGTGAAATAAGTTTTGAATTAGGGGATTAGGTGTTTTTAAGACTATAACCATACAAATAGATGTCCCTCAAGTAAACCAAGAAGGATAATAAATTATCACCAAAGTACTATGGTCCTTATAAGGTGTTGCAAAAGATTGGTACTATTGCATACAAATTGGAGTTGCCTGCATCCTCACGAGTACACCCAGTTTTCCATGTTTCATGCTTAAAGAAGCTTATAGGTGACAAGATCCCAGTTCAAACTATATTTCTAGAACTTGACGAGGAAGGAAAAATCATATTGTATCATGAAGCCATCACTGACACAATAATTCACTAGCTAAGAAATAGATCCATTTCAGAGTATCTCATTAAGTGGAGGAAACTTCCTGCTGAAGATTCCACTCGGGAAGATGAGTCTTTTATATAGAAGCATCCATAATTACTCAAACGTTGTAGACAACACTTGTCTGAAGGGGAGGGACATGTTAAGCCCTAAATAGTGGCACATTACCCCTTAATTGGGGAATATTATATTAGTAATGTTATTTTATTTATGTCAGCTTGGGTCCATTAGTTGTAATTGTACCTCCTAGTCTCCTATATATACCAAGAAGACATTTTCAATTGGAATCATCTTGTACTTGAACATTTATGCGATGTATAAGGAGGTTTTTCCCTTGAAGAGGCTTATTATCTGAAATTCTCTCTTTTTCAAGGCGTTGAGTACTTATTCTGAGGTTTTTCTATGCTATATTGATATTTGGTTCTTAACATATGGACTAATGGCTTCAAACCTGCAGGAACCAAAATAGAGTCATCATATAATATCTCTAATCTTCATACAAGGAAATCATTTTCAAACTCAGACTCAAATTAGCCAATATTGCATGAGGACATGCAATGGAGAAATTGGTGTGAGATGTTGGGTGATGGAAATGACCCTTTTGGCCACTACTTTCTTATTCCTTTTCATCCCTTTTTGATATACTAATCCATTCATACTATTGTCATTGATACCAGATTATTCCCATAGGAATCATGTAAAACATATTATTCATTTTTTCATGTTCATACATATTATATACCCAAAGTAGAGTAGTGTTTCTATATTTTGACATTTATTCATTAAATTAATAAGAGTTTCATGCAGTTTCAAAAATTGTTGAAATATGGGACTTCGAGTATCATGTGTTGATACACGATCGACCGTTGATCCACCACCTCAGATCTGGTCCTATTCCATTCACCAGCTCAGTGGGAGAACTAAAATAGGAACAACGAATCATCCAACTTAGCCGATCAATAATAGAAGACGACATGTTGAACGACCTCCTGAATGATCGCACAGTTTCATTATTTCTGGAATGTAATTATTTTGATGTAATGATATCCCTTTCTAAAATATCATGAACAACTTGAGAATATTTGATTCTCAAGACTTTTCTGCATAAAGAGATCTCATTTCCTATTCAGGGAAGATAGAATTTTTAAAAGGGGGGAATTAAAAAATTTGTGGGGGGGTTAAGAACTCATATTGGCATAAGAATTGTATGAGAAACAAAACAATGTTTTGTAACAATTAATTTCACAGTTAATTATAAATTTGGAAGCTTCCATAAATTCTTGAGAAATTGTTGTGTGAGATTTGAGATACTTCAAGTCGTCTGTGAAGGAGGAAAGGTCTCACTTCCAACAAAGATCAATTTGTTCTTTTAGATTATAATTTCTATTTTTCAATATTTTTCATTTGTTGAAAAAGTTAAACAGATTTTCTAATACATATGATTTCTTATGTGTGTTGAATTAATTGATGAATTGATTTGGTTGATGTGTGAATTCTCATGAGAAGTGTGTGTTTTAATCTCTTGTAGTGTGTTTATTGATTGTTTATACACCTTATACATATCACTGGAAGAATTTATAATGTCTAGTTGAATAGATCGGTGAAGAAGTTTTTGGTTTATATTGTGAGTGATTTAAATTATGTAAGAAAACTTTCCTCGATAACAATTTTCTCATGCAACGGTAGAATAAATTGTCTTCCTGCAATTGTAACTTAGGTTTATATTTTTGTAATTTAATCCATGATTCTTTACTATAAACATAGGTATTTTCAAATCCATGTCATGTTTCTCCACTACCTATGAGCACCCATATCGCTGACGAAATCACCCCAACACCATAGGAATTACTCCATTGCTAATGAGCATCCATAGTCCTAGTGGATATGTTTACATGTCCTGGTGATGAGTTGAATTTCCATTCTTAATAATTTACCACTAAATATTTATTTATCATACAATTGNTTTACAAGTAGGTGGGTATGATGTTTTTTTTTAGTGATAAGTTTATCGATTGACCATGCCTGAGTGATAATAATATCCTCTTAAGCTATTTATCCATAAATGTTTTTCTTGTCAACTTTTGTTATGGTTCATTGATTTTATTATGAGTGGATGGAACCATTTAGCCAAATAACTCATTAACTAGCATCTTTATTTTCAAATTCATCAAGGATTTGGTCACTTGGAATGTTTCGAGTTCATCACTACTCTAATAATCTTGGAAATCCTTATAATTCATAGCTTTTCCCCCTCCTGCTTTTTTTTATCATGATGGTGTAGAACATAGGAAGTTTACAAGGATTGGCTAGGTGTACATTATATTCATGGACCTCATTTAAAATAAAAAGTCAACAAATGTAAACTTTCATGAGTGCAATATCAAGCAAAAATTCTAAAAAATAAAGAAAAATAACTTGAAGTCTAAAGTAAAATTACAAATTACAAAATTACAAAATAAAGAAAATAAGTGTAAATATAAATCAATGTAAGAAAATATATAATTTCAAAAAATTAAAAATGGAATTCTAAACAACAAAATGAAAGAGAAAATATGAATTAAAATCCTTAAAATAGAAGGAAACAAAAAACCTGCTAAATAAAAGCTAGATTCCTTAGTGTCATCTAACTAAAGTATTATTGTAGAATTTGGTCATTGAGTAGGAGTGTTGGCACAGGGGCAGACCCAGGTTTCAACGCTACAACAACGCACCAACAAAAAGATAACTACCATCCCTTTCGACAACTCCTGTGAAGCAAATGAAGTCTCACCCGAGGTAGAGGCAGGGGTGGTTGCAGGACTCAAGTGTCGACAACCTTAGCTGGGACACAGATCTGTGATTATAATACTTAACAGAGCACTTAGCATCAATAGTTCATCAAAATTCAACCAATAACTACTGCGCAAATAGAACAGAGCATCACATCATTCACACAGATCTAATGTAATTAAGCACTTAGCACAAACAAATGGATCATCTAGTAGAAGAAAGCACTAAGAACATTCATAGAAGTCAGATCTAACATTCATAGCACAAAACATAAGAATACATATCTATCTATATCAAAGAACTTAGCTAGAGAGTCATAACCACATTAAGTGATAGAGGAGCATCTATGACTCATTAAACGAGCCAGAACATGAAGGATAAAGAGATACAGCTGGGCAGTGACAGCACATACATTTTTGAATTACTTTGAATATTGTTGCACCACCATTTAAATGAAGACATTCAAAGTTGAGAGCACTTCTATTGTGTTATAGATAGGAAGGCATTTAATAGTTTTAATGTTGTTAGATAGGAATTAACTGTAGATTAGACAGTTTTACTTTCAAGAGGGAAAACGAATATAGGCACCCTCCTTTGTAAAATTGAGATTATTATTATTCATCATTAGCATTCAGGAGCAGAGGAGCAGAGAGAGAACAACTCAGAGAACTGGTGAAGAATCCCCATGTACAGATATTGAATTAATAGTAAACCTTTGATTCAATTTCATGGCTGTGATTATTCTCTGTGTGTTGTTGATATTATGTTGTTGCATATTTGCTTCTTGTTTTGCCTATTGTCTATATGATGCATATGTGATTGCATGGCATGCTCGAAATCTGAGGGAATGAGAGAATGAGTTTTAATCGTTTCTCTGTCTAAGCCAGGAGATTCCTGCATAGAGTGCAGTGGAATACCTCCGCATAGAGTGCGTTGAGGAGGCTGGACAGTTAAACCCTCATCTTTGTTTTCTCAGAAGTCGTGTTGAGTTATTCGAGCCGTGCAGGTGAACTGCAGGATTGAGTTGAAGACTCGGAGGAAATCATGGGAAGAGAGGAACAGGAAAGCCGTGGTTAAAATTCCATGGACATGTTTATTCTCTCTGTGTTGTTGGCATTATGCCTTTGCATATTTGCTTCCTGTTACTTACTTCTTTCATATGCTGCGTATGTGATTTTATGGAAGAATTGAATTCAGAGTGGTTCTGAGTGGAAAGTTGGTGAAAGCTCAGGAGGGAGAGTTCCATGCAAGTATTGTGGAATAGACCCAGGTGAAGCCCGAACGAGAGAAGTTTCGGAGAAAAGGACTCTTCAAGAGGAAGAGAATCGATGACTTGAATTTCTGGGAGAGAGTTAACCTTCAAGTGCAAGTAGAATCCACTTGCTATCGCATATCGGCATATCAGGGTTGGCGAATGAAAGAGTTGCATGCACGTCGATATCGCGAGTAGTGATTTCCAGATTTTGTGGGAGCCGTCTATTTTCAGAGGGACCGGTGGCATGTCACCTCGGGACGTTGGGTCTCGGAATTTGAAGAGCCAAGCAACTGGTCTCATAAGTCGTGAACTCGCGAGGGGCGAGATAGCGATACTCGGGTATCGGCGACTCGGGCCTCAGAAGTCGAAGTGGGGTTAACCAGGACTCACAAGAAGTGAAGGCACGAGATCGCGAGATCGTGAGTCTCGGTATTTCGGCGCGTCGGGTATTGGAAGTTGAAATCCCGAGTGGTTGGTGGTGCGAAAGGCGAAGTCCTGATCCCCCGAAGTAGAGAAAAAGAGAATAGAGAGGAGTGAACTGTGGGTGCAGAGAATCCGATACGAAGAGAGAAGAACCATTGAGTTCTTCGGGCCCGTGGAAAGCGAAGGTCCTAGATGAAGCGACTGTGCCGTCGAGGGCACGGGGTCACGTCAGGAGTGGTATCAGAGCCTGAAGATCTTGTCTATATATTTCAGGAAAGAGGAGCGAAGGAGGAAAGGAAAGCACTCTGATACTCACGACTTGCGTCAGAGTGGTATTAGAGCCAAGTGAAGAGTTCTCTTTGTTCCGATAACAGGGAGAAGCAGGTTCCATAATGTCGCCCAGAAGAGAAAGGCAGTCCCCTGATCGTGAAGACAGGGACGCGCGAAGAAGGGGAAGACCAGCAGGGAATGCTGAGATGGAACGAGAGATGAGAGATCTCCGAGCAAGGATGGAGGAGATGGAGACCACCCAAAGACGTGGTGCTGGTGCAACAGAGTTCAGTGATTCCGATATTGAAGAGGAAGCTGGACACGATGTCGAAGAGGTCTCAGCAAAAGATGCCTCGACAGAGAGGTTGATTAGAGCCATTTCCAGAATGAGCTCAAAGACTAAAATGGACATTCCCGTCTATGAGGGGAGTCTAAATGTAGAAGAGTTGTTGGATTGGATCCGAGCACTCGATACCTACTTTGATTATGAGGATATCGAAGAGTACAAGAAGGTAAGACATGCGGTCACCAAGTTGAAGGGCCACACAGCCTTATGGTGGGATGAGTTGCAAGTAGATAGGCGCTGCAAAGGAAAACAGAAAATTAAGAGCTGGGACAGAATGATCGTTAAGATGAAAGCGAAGTTCATCTCCAGGGATTATCAGATCACTCTGTTCAGGCACATGCAGAACCTGAGATAGAAGTTGATGATGGTGAAAGAATACACTGAGGAATTCTACAGGCTCAATATCAGAACTGGTCATCGAGAGAGCGATGATGAAAAGGTGGCAAGATACCTAAATGGGTTGAGGTATGACATTCAGGACGAGCTGAGCATGCTGACCATCTGGACAGTTAAGGATGCGTACCAGATGGCTTTGAAAGCCGAGGAGAAGCTGAGCCGTAAGCAGGGACAGCAAGGGCGAGGCAGAAGTCAGCCCAGAAGCAAGATAGTTGCCCAAGAAAGAAATTAGAAGCCCAAGGAGGATTGGAAGAGGCCTCAGGGTAGAGTTGAGAAAGGTGGTACCTCATAGCAGAGGCAGCCACAAATTGAATAGAGGTAGCAAATTTCTGAGCCGAGGAGGCAGCCAGATGATAAACAAGGAGGATATGCTGATGCCAACACTTTTCCTCGTACCAGAGGTAGAGGAAGAGGCCGTGGAGGAGTTATCACATGTTTTACGTGTGGAAAAGATGGACACAAGGCTGTTGACTATCTAGAGAGGAAGATGGACAGAGGAAAATCTCATGTCGTTGAGGCGCAGAGGCGTGACGTGGAGGATGAAGACACTGGAAGTGGGAAGTCACCGACAGTGCACAAGGCTCTCTTGAAACCTGAGAAAGAGGTGGACAGCTCAGCACAAAGATGCAGACTGTTCCGGACCACGTGCAAGACCAAGGGCTGGAAATGCAAGGTCATAGTGGACAGCGGAAGCACCGATAATCTCGTTTCGACCGAGATGGTGGAGAAATTGGAGCTGGAGACGAACAAGCACCCGAGTCCATATAAAGTCTCGTGGCTGCAGAAAGGACACCAGGTACGTGTTACAAAACAATGCCTGGTTGATTTTAAAATGGGTGATTATAAAGATAAAATTTTGTGTGATGTCATTCCCATGGATGTCTGTCATGTTTTATTGGGTAGACCATGGCAGTATGATAGAAATGTTGTTCATGATGGGAGAATGAACACATACACCTTGGAGAAGGATGGGAGATCACACACATTGCTTCCGATGAAGGATAAGGAAGTGAAGTCGGAAGTAACCAGCACAATACTTCTCATGAGTGGGAAGGAGCTTCTCATGGAGATGGAGAAGAATGAAGATCCACAATTCTTTGTTGTCAGGAAACCGAGAATTGTCCTTGCAAGCACAAGAGTGGACGACTTGCCGGAGGAGATTCAGGAATTGTTAGGAGAGTTCGCTGACATCATCGTGGACGAACTACCTCATTCGTTGCCACCGATGAGGAGTGTGAGTCACCACATTGACCTCATACCTGGAGCAAGCTTTCCGAATAAGGCAGCATATAGGTTGACACCCCAGGAGAACGAGGAGGTCAAGAGGCAGGTTCAGGATCTGCAGGATAAAGGACTGGTCAGAGAAAGTCTTAGTCCATTTGTTGTTCCGACAGTGCTGAGTCCGAAGAAGGATGGAGGCTGGAGGATGTGTACAGACTCCAGGGCGATAAATAAAATTACCATCAGGTACAGATTTCCACTGCCGAGAATGGACGATATGATGGATTGCCTGAGTGGGGAAAATTACTTTTCCAAGATAGACATCAAGAGCGGATATCATCAGATCCATATGAGAGAGGGAGATGAGTGGAAGACAACATTCAAAACAAACGAGGGTTTGTACGAATGGTTGGTCATGCCGTTTGGTTTGAAAAATGCACCAAGCACTTTTATGAGGCTGATGAATGAAGTCCTGATTGGCAAATTTGTGGTCGTATACTTGGACGACATATTGATTTTCAGGAAGACAAAGGCTGAACACTTGAGGCATTTAGCCACTGTGATGAGAAGATTACAGCAGGAGAAGCTGCTGATCAATTTGAAGAAGTGTTCCTTCATGCAGACATAACTCATTTATTTGGGCTTTGTAATCTCGGCAAATGAATTGAAGATGGATCCTGAGAAGGTTGAAGTAATCAGGAATTGGCCATCGCCGAGAAATGTTTTCGAGGTGAGGAGCTTCCATGGACTGGCTAGTTTCTATAGGAAGTTCATTCAAAATTTCAGCGGAATTAGTGCAACAATGATGGATACCGTGAAGAAACAACATAAAGTTTTTCATTGGACAGCGGAGGCCGAAAGGAGCTTCAATCTGTTGAAGCAAAAGATAACAGAGAAACCAGTGTTGGTGTTGCCTGACTTTCAGAAAACATTTCAAGTGAAATGTGACGCTAGTGGGTATGCTGTTGGAGGGGTTTTGAGTCAGGATGACAGACCTGTTGCATCTTACAGCGAGAAGCTAGATGATGCCAAGATGAAGTACTCCACGTACGATAAAGAGTTCTATGCCATCATTCAGGCATTGAAGAAGTGGAGGCATTATTTGATACCCAAGGAGTTTGTATTATACAGCGACAACCATGCATTGCAGTTTGTAAGTCAGCAGGAGAAGCTAAATCAAAAGCATGCGAAGTGGGTGGAATACATGCAGAATTTCACATTCATGATCAAGCACATTCCAGGGACTGCTAACAAAGTAGCAAACGCTTTGAGCAGAAAAAGTTTATTGCTGCAGGAATTCAAGGTCAAGACCTTGGGTTTTGAAAACCTCAAAGACATGTATGCAGGTGATGCAGATTTTGGAGAAGCCTATGAAGCGGCCGAGAATCCAGTTCTTAGGGATCAGAGTCCATGGCTGGAATATATAATCCAGGAAGGATTGTTGTTCAAAGGCAATCAACTGTGCATATTGAATTGCTCCATGAGGGAGAATTTGGTGCGGGAAAAACACAACGGAGGATTAGTAGGTCATTTTTGGCATGACAAAACATTCGCCAAGCTGAGAAAATTGTACTTTTGGCCAGGCATGCGTACAGATGTAAAAATATTTGTTGATCGATGCAGGATTTGTCAACACACGAAGGGCAGAAAGCAGAACACAGGGTTCTATTAGCCGTTGCCCATACCCGAGAGGCCATGGGAAGCCATTAGCATGGACTTTGTGTTGGGTTTGTCGAGAACACAGTGAGGAGTTGATTCCATTTTTGTAGTGGTGGATAGGTTCTCAAAGATGGCACATTTCATTCTGTGTCATAAGACCAACGATGCAACCCACATTGCAAACTTGTTTTTCAAAGAGATTGTCCAATTGCATGGATTTCCGAGAAGCATAGTCTCGGATCGGGATACCAAGTTCGTAGGTCACTTTTGGAGGATGCTATGGAAGAAGCTAGGGACTGACTTGGAATTCAGTTCTTCTTACCATCCGCAGACAGATGGGCAGACCGAAGTAGTCAACAGAAGCTTGGGGGATCTGTTGAGAAGCCTGGTGACTGAGCATCACAGCAGTTGGGATCAAATCCTACCACAGGCAGAGTTTGCGTACAACGATTCTATGAATCGGAGTACAGGTAAGAGCCCGTTTCAAATTTTGTATGGGACACATCCGAGAGGAGTTTCTGAGCTCAGGCAGTCAGAACAGGCTGAAACTAGCAGCGCGAGAGCTGAGGAATTCGTTGAGGCAATGAAAGAACTTCACACACAGGTGAAGCAACGACTGATGAAGGCGAACCAGGAGTATAAGCGCAGAGCTGATCAGATGAAAAGACAACTTCAGTTTGAAGTTGGGGACATGGTTCTGGTGCACTTGAGGAAAGAAAGGTTCCCGAGAGGAACATACAACAAGCTCAAGATGAAGAAAATCGGGCCATGCAGAATTCTGAGGAAATTTGGCGAGAACTCATATGAGCTTGAGTTGCCAGAGGACATCGGGATATCTCTGATTTTCAATATTTCGGATTTATACCCCTACAGGACCGAGGATGAAGGAGCTGGAACTGATGAACAACCAGTGATCCAGTGGCAGAAGGATTTTCCAGTTGCACAGAAGCCTGAGATGGAGTGCATATTGGATAAAAGAGTTGGAAGGAAGACCAGGAGAAAGAAATATTTTGAGTACCTGGTGAAATGGAAAAATCACCCAGTGGAGGATGCCAGCTGGGAAACAGAGGTAGTGATACAAAAGCATGGGCACACTGTGCAGGAGCTCATGGACAGGAGCCCATGAAAATTTTGAGCCGAGGAGTATGATGCAGGAGCATCTACGACTCATTAAACGAGCCAACACGTGAAGAATAAAGAGATACAACTGGGCAGTGACAACACATACATTTTTGAATTAATTTAAATATTGTTGCACCGTCATTTAAATTAAGACATTCAAAGCTGAGCGCACTTGTATTGTGTTATAGATAGGAAGGCATTTAATAGTTTTAATGCTGTTAGATAGGAATTAATTGTAGATTAGACAGTTTTACTTTCGGGAGGGAAAACGAATATAGGCACCCTCCTTTGTAAAATTGAGATTATTATTATTCAGCATTAGCATTCAGGAGAAGAGGAGCAGAGAGAGAACAAATCAGAGAACTGGTGAAGAATTCCCATGTACAGATATTGAATTAATAGTAAAGCTTTGATTCAATTTCATGGCTGTGATTATTTTCTGTGCGTTGTTGATATTATGCTGTTGCATATTTGCTTCTTGTTTTGCCTATTGTCTATATGCTGCATATGTGATTGCATGGCAGGATCAAAATCTGAGGGAATGAGAGAATGAGATTTAATCGTTTCTCTATCTAAGCCAGGAGATTCCTGCATAGAGTGCAGTGGAATACCTCCGCATAGAGTGCATCGAGGAGGTTGGACAGTTAAACCCTCATGTTTGTTTGCTCAGAAGTCGTGTTGAGTTATTCGAGCCATGCAGGTGAAGTGCAGGATTGAGTTGAAGACTCGGAGGAAATCCTGGGAAGAGAGGAACTGGAAATCCGTGGTTAAAATTCCATGGACATGTTTATTCTCTGTGTGTTGTTGGCATTATGCCTTTGCATATTTTCTTCCTATTACTTACTTCTTTCATATGATGCGTATGTGATTTTATGGAAGAATTGAATTCAGAGTGGTTCTGAGTGGAAAGTTGGTGAAATCTCAGGAGGGAGAGTTCCATGCAAGTATTGTGGAATAGACCCAGGTGAAGCCCGAACGGGAGAAGTTTCGGAGCAAAGGAATCTTCAAGAGGAAGAGAATCGACGACTTGAATTTCTGGGAGAGAGTTAACCTTCAAGTGCAAGTAGAATCCACTTGCTATCGCATATCGACATATCGGGGTTGGCGAATGCAAGAGTTGCATGCACGTCGATATCGCGAGTAGCGATTTCCAGATTTTGTGAGAGCCGTCGATTTTCAGAGGGACCGGTGGCACGTGACCTCAGGACGTTGGGTCTCGAAAATTGAAGAGCCAAGCAACTGGTCTCATAAGTCGCGAACTCGCGAGGGGGCGAGATAGCGATACTCAGGTATCAGCGACTCGGGCCTCGGAATTCGAAGGGGGGTTAACCAGGACTCGCGAGAAGCGAAGGCATGAGATCGCGAGATCATGAGTCTCGGTATTTCGGCATGTTGGGTATTGGAAGTTGAAATCCCGAGTGGTTGGTGGTGCGAAAGGCGAAGTCCTGATCCCCCGAAGTAGAGAAAAAGAGAATAGAGAGGAGTGAAATATGGGTGCAGAGAATCCGATAGGAACAGAGAAGAACCGTTGAGTTCTTCGGGCCCGTGGAAAGAGAAGGTCCTGGATGAAGAAACTGTGCCGTCGAGGGCACGAGGTTGCATCATTAAGACAAGAACAAAGCATAACAACACAGTATTTACATGGTTCACCCCCACCTTGGGGCTACGTCCACCAACTCTTCTTCTTTATTGTCTTCATTCAATCGGTTACAAGCATAGAGCCTTAAAAACCTTACTTCAAACATGACAGAAGATCTGCGCCGCTCGCTAGATCCTTCTTCCTTGCACTACAACAATAAGCCTTCCACAATCTTTCTACAATGACTTGCACTTAGCTCTGCAAGTCTCACACAGTCATGCACAAAGAACTTACAGACTCTACTTGCACTCAACATACCTTCACATCACATAGATGCACCACCACTTCTATATAGCCTAAGCACTTGTTTATATATTACAAAATAGTCCTAAACATGGGTAAACCCATGGGCTAACATCCCATTTCCGTTACATATTCCCATATCCCAAAAATGACCCAAAAAGGGGCCGAGATCCTACAATAAATGCTTCGTCTTGCGCTCCTCCTTTGAGAGGGTGTTGAAGTCCAAAAATATGTCAAAATTGACTAGATATAAACAAAACTTGGTTAAGGGCCAACAGGCCCCCAACACTCACCTGTGACTCATCCCGAGTCACTCTAGTCTAACTAGTTCTACCTCGAATGCCTCAAGCTTGTCTTGAACTAATTCAACTTGTTGTTGGGCTACAGCCTCTTGCTCGACGAACTCCTTGATTACTACGTCGTTCACTAGCCCTTCTAGGAGATATTATGTTGCATTAACAACTTGTTCTAGTTCTACTCCTCGGCTCTCGACCTCTGTGAACAACTGATAGGCCTTACCTTGCACAGATTGGAGTGGTTGAGTTACTTCCATTACTTTTCTTTGAATTGTATGGATATACTGTTGGACGGTTCACTGCTCTTGAGACCACTTCATTCTTTCTATAGCTGACAAGGCCTTCAGCTGTGCCTGTAGTATCTCTGCATGTTGCTTTTCATCCTAGATCTATGACTCCAGTGCCTGCAATTTTGGGTTCTCAGCGAGCTTCTCATATGTTTGGGCATTGTTGTTACTTAGCTGCTTGCACTCCCTGGTAAGAGCCTTTAGTCTCTCAACCGTGCTCCTGGCGGTTGCTTCCCTTTTATCTCTTACATCTTGAGGGGTCTCGGGTACTGCACATAGCTCCAAATATACTATGCGTTATTGTACCTTCTCGATCACTTCTTCAAGTTGTACTATTTTGTGTGGAATTCTCTCTTCGACCTTTACTTCTATGACTATCATAGAGCGAAGCACTCTGTTGACCATTTATTTTACTTCGAGTTGCTTCATGACCAACTGTTCCTTTTCTTTCTACAGTTGGGATTTTTCTTCGTCGAACTTTCCCTAGAGATCAATCTTCTCTTGTTCAACAGTACTGTGTTTCTCTACAAGGACTCCTTGTACTTATGTCAAATCCTGGGTGGCTTGTGTTGTTTCTTCCTGTGCTCGTCGAAGGCGAGCTTCGACTGTCTCAGCAATTCGATGGATTTGAGTTGGCTCATATCCTAGTTCTAGTGTTCCAACTAACAGAGGCACAGTGGAGACTGCGCGGCTAGACTGTAGTGCTTACTGCACTCCTTGGAGCTCAATCTTGATTCTATTGTACATCGCTTCCTGCTTAGCCTCTTTTTTCTCTTGTACATCACTTCCTGCTTAGCCTCTTGTTTCTCATCTGATGGTCAGGATGGTCCAGCTCAAGGAGTTGACAAAGAGACTGGAAGTCCTCTTGTGGATGATTCTTTTACACCTATAGATAATCCTCTCTCTGACATGATTCTTTCAGTCATCAGGTTGATAAAATCTTCATCAACAACTCTTTCTGCAACGCTCAATTCGTTCGACATACCCACTCGAGGTTAACAATATTAGGTGTGGGGGGGTAGCTTAGACACATTAATGTGAGAGAGGGAAGAAGCACGATGATCATGGTATAAACTCATTGTAGTCTGTGGGCTCAAATTCTCAATTATCAAAAGTGTTCTTGGTGCATGGCATGGTGGGATAAATAGGTAACTCGACAACGGGTCACTTGCAATGGGTATGAGGTCTTCATTAACTCTATTCGGTTCATTATGGCATGATCCAATCTTTTGGTGTTGAGAATTAAATGCCTTTCCACCCGTTCGAGGTGGCAGTAAAATGGTTATAATGTCCCCAATGGATATATTGCTTCGCCATGATGAAGTGCCATGTGTCGTTGTTCTGATATCCCAACGAAGCTTCAATTTTGCAAATTTTCCTTCTGTGAGGTTCCCTCTAGTAATTTTTGTAACTTTTCAATCTTATCCCTCTTCTTACTTATCTTTCTAGCCTTCTTTTCAGTGAACTTCATCTCGGTATGCCTTTTTCCATTCTGATTCTTATCTTCTTTTAACATAGTTACTTTGCGTTGTTGAAATTCTTTCCTAAGATTCCAGTGTGATACTTCTTCTTTGTCGGGGATAATTACGTCAGTCTTCTATGAGTCCTCTAATGTTTTTGTAGGCTTGCAGCTTCGACATCTGGGCCTCTAGTGTTAAATAGCTTCGATCTGTTCTCCTATTCTGCAATCAAGTGTGCGATCCTTCTGGTCATGAAATCTTTTAACTCTTGTTTCTTCTATTCCAAAACTTTTTCTTCTTCCTTTCATCTAGCTTGATCTCTATCAATACAATGTTTTCCTAGTAGCATGGTAAAAGGGGTGTTGTCTTCAATAAATTTAATAATCTCAAGATCTTCTTCTGTCAAAATTCCATTAACATGCATAGGTATACGAGTGAGCTTCCCACAAAGGTTTACCATCTTTCCTATGAATAGTCATATTCCTCCAAATGAAGGGATCATAGCAGGCTTCCCTATGGCTTCCCAAGTTATTTCTATCATGATATTCACTTGTGTTTCTTCATCCAGAACATAGTTAATGTCGAAATATCCTATTCTTACTTCAATGCATTATTTTTCCTTGACGATATATGATAGTCTGACATGTCGATGGTCATTCAGGGTTTTGTTTATTTACAACAATACTTTCTCTAATTCTTCCTGGGATTTTTCCATTTTTGGATCCACCTTAGGGTTTTCTTTATTCAGATTCATTTCTTCCAGCTTAGCAATCATTCTAGGGAAATCCAACACTTCATGGTCCATAGCTTTACAACAAAGACAACTAGGTATTTTCCCAGGGCATTCCTTAGCAAGATGTCCTAGTATTCTACAACTATAATAGAGGGTTAATCCTCTCTTTCTTTTAAATGATCCCCATCCTTTCTGGTACTATGCACTAGGATCATGGTAGCTAACTTGCAAATTTTTTTTTCTAGGATCCCGCATCCATTTGTTAGTCCAAACATTCTTTCTATGCATAGGTATAACATATCTTTCACTATTCTTGTCAGAATCTCTATTAATATCAAATCTTCCTTCATCTATCAATAACCTAGTTTTCAAACTAGGAAAGACTCTATTAAGCATACCTAGATCCATACTCTAGAAACAAAAAATTCCACTTATCTTACTTCTACAGAGCACAAAGCTTCCAAATCTAAAACTTTTCACTATTCTTACCTTTATCAGAGCACACGATTGCAGATCTTACCTCTTTTAATGAGAAAATCTCACTTTTACCTTTCTTAGAGCACACAGCTTTCAGATCTTGCTTCTCTCCTGCAGATCCAACTTCTTTTCTTCAGATCGAGCTTCTTTCTTTTAGCACAAAGATTTATAAATCAAGTAGAATACTATGCACTAGAGTGACAGATCTATGCACAGAGATTTCACAACTTTAGGACGAATCTTTGCAAAAAGCTCGTTCTTTCTCAGTTCCCAGCAATCACAGTTTTAGGTCTTGGCAACGGAACCATTTGTTTGCATAGGGGAAAACCCAGGGTTCAACACTACAAAAATGCACCAACAAAACCCTAACTACCATCCCTTTCAACAACACCTATGAAGAAGACGAAGTCTCACCCGAGGTAGAGGTGGGGGTGGTTGTAGGACTCAAGTGTCTGGAACCTTAGCTGGGACACAAATATGTGATTATAATACTTAACAGATCACTTAGCATCAATAGTTCATCAACATTCAACCAATAACTACTGGGAAAATAGAACAGAGCATCACATCATTCACACAAATCTAATGTAATTAAGCACTAAGCACAAATAGATGGATCCGATCTAGCAGAAGCAAGAACTAAGAACATTCATAGAAGTCAAATCTAACATTCATAGCACAAATCATAAGCAAACCTATCTATATATATCAAAACACTTAGCTAGAGAGTCATAAAGACAAGCACAAATCATAACAACACATTATTTGTCTGGTTCATCCCCACCCTGGGGATACATCCATGAACTCTTCTTATTTATTGTATTCAATCAATCGGTTACAAGCACATAGCCTCAAAAACCTTACTCCGCACAGGATAGAAGATGTGCGCAGCTCGCTAGATCCTTCTTCCTTGCATTACAACACTAAGCCTTCCACAATATTGCTACAATGACTTGCACTTAGCTCTGCAAGTCTCACAAAGTCATGCACAAAGCACTTACAGACTCTACTTTCACTTAGCATACATTCACATCACATGGATGCACCACCACTTCTATATAGCCTAAGCACCTATTTATATATTACAAAATAGGCCTAAACATGGGTAAACCCATGGGTCGACATCCCATTCCTGTTACATATTCCCATTTCCCAAAAATGACCCAAAAAGGGGCCGAGATCCCACGATATCTGCTTCATCTTGCGCTCCTCCTTCGACAGGCTGTCAAAGTCCAAAAATAGGTCAAACTTGACCAAAAATCAACAAAACCTAGTCAAGGGCCAACAAGGAGATCAAAATTCCCCTCCATGTTTTTCCATTAGTATATGCATCGACCATATAATAGGTGTAATAGAAACTATAAAAATAGTGTGTAATAGCTAGATAAGGCACATATATCAAACATGTAACATCAACGAATATCAGTCATAAAGAGGTTGTTGTGACAGTCTATCAAATATGCCTACAATGGAGTTTTAATCAGCAAGAATTCAATCTGGGTTGAGTCATTGGCAAGCTCTTTAAGAGAAGATTATCATGGTGGAAATGTTGTAATTGGTTAATCATTATCTTTGCAATTAAGGAAGATTTGTTTGTTGGGTTTTTTCTCCCTATATAAGGTCTCCCCAGGGTACTTGTGGTGTTAATATGCATGTCGGTTATTCTCTATGGTTTACATTGTTCAATTTTAGTTATGCATCGTGAATATAAGTTAAAATAATAGTCAAATTTAAAAGAAGCCTACAACCAATTGATCAAGCCCTAAAATTTAACAATCACATAGGTGTCTAGGTTCATCATACTCAATTATTTGTGGAGTTAAGCATGGAGGGGTGTTGAGTATAGAACGCCATCATCAATCATCAAGGATATATACATTCATCACGTCATGCATCTATCATGTAGCAAGTGGATTTCTAACCAAGAATCGTCCTGAAATAAGAGTCCAACTAATACTATAAAAAACCAAATGATCTAATGTATAAGACTATAAAAAACATGCAATTGTAAAAGACTATAAAAAACATGAGACTATATGAAATGTGACCTATGCTCTACTTAATCGATTATTTGTATAAAACTTGGAGAAAGTATGAGAAATCCTGGATACTATGACCAAGAAAGACCTCAAACTAGATTCTCACACACTTCGTAACTAATAACAAAACAAAAAGTAAACTTTGAAATTGATTAAACCAAGTCATGGAAATATCACATATAGGTGATGTGGAGGTACAAAGTCCTTGTCCTACTTCATCTCTGCGTCTACCGAGCCCTAGATCTATTTTTAAATCCCCAAAACCATTAAGTTCACCACACTTCACATTTAATACTATGGTGCTCATGTGACCTCCATTATGTTTAAAAATTTGAGTTTCCCCTTCGACACTTATGATTAATATTTATTTTAGGTATAAATTGGAAATTCAATCAAAATTCTCGAGAAGAAGTTGTTGGGTGAAATTTGAACTAATATGCCAATGAATAGTAAGAAACATGCCAATGAGTAGTAAGCATCGAAATGCTTATTGCTCAAAATGTGGCACTGACATGTTGCAGTTGAAGATGGCTTGTGGAAAAATAGTGAGTGTGCATATCCTATTTGTTAATGGAAGATGATAATAAATTTTGATAAACATCTATGGGTTGGTGTAGTAACCATGCTTGCTCAAGACTACATGAATCTATTCAAAAGAGTTCATTGTGAAAGTATAGTGTATGATTTAATAAAATATATTTTGGTGAGAGATCCAACTACATTGCTTGCAATGTATGGTGAGAGAGACAAAGAGAGACAACTTATTTGTTGGCAATGTATTGTGAGAGAGATTGAACCAATTGTGTTGCTTACAGTGTATGGCATTGGAAAGAGATATTTTTGTGCACTAGTGCTAATACCACTAGTTAGAGTGTGGATATAAAATTAGATTCCTTATACCATTGATATATGGGTGTAGTGGTTCCTCATGGGTGTAGTGGCTAAAGAGTGTGTATGTTTCTCATACCTGTATTACGTTAATGGTTGCAGCCCATAACCATTTCTCAGTTTCCCATAACGAAGGTGTATTTCCAAGTGCCTAAGAAGCATGGCATCTTGTTCCACACTATTGTTTTAGTTAAGCTTGTTGATGTTACTATAGTTAAGGTTCATGTAGTTTAGAATGTCGATTCAATTGATGGTGATATGCTTGAGGTTTTTTCTATGGATTTTTTTTAGTAGGGGCCACTTGATAATATAATGTTAGGGTTGAGTCTATATTGGCATCTACCATGACTCTTGAATGATATTGAACCAAGAAATCTCTCTTTTCTTGTGATGATGATGAGATTAGCTTTGGATGAACTATATGCAATCTTTGTTAACAAGAGAAAATACATTACACGAGATGTCATCACCATTAAAGCTTCCTGATCTCTTTCGACCCCATAACACATTTGTATTTTTATTGACATCTTCAATCTCAGAGATCAAACTCTTAAACACCTACCAGCGACTGGAATACACTCTACGGTTTAGTTTTATATGCCAATGGGACCAATATCCCATGTTCATTGGGACTTTTGAGAATGTCTCCTTCATATGCATTGATGATCCTATGTTATATCGATGAGACATGTGGAAAGGGAATGGCTTGGCGCTTGCACATGGCTTTGGTGACTAGTGTGTTGTTTCTAACCAGTGACTATATGTGCAGGTGCTAGCTCAAGGACTAGGATCTTGGAGCTTGGCCTTCGAGCTCCAAAATTTTGATAAGAAAAAATGAAGACCTGTAATAGGCCTGAGAGCCTAAATTTAACCTAATGGGATCTTGGTTTTGACAACTTGAATTGGCCCTTATCCCAATAAAGGTTTTATTCAAATTTAAAAAAACAAACTTGGTCCAATATAACATGCCATCATTATAATAGTTAAATTTGGATTTTCTTGGTATTTGCCCAAAGAACTTTGAAAGACCAAACATCATTTTTAAAACCAAAGGATAAGGATCACAGGAATATTGGGAAAAAATGATGAATGGGAACTTTATCAAGGATAAATGGAAAATTTGAGGATTATAACAATGGGTGAAAGACCAAAGAAAAATAAAATTTAATAGGAAATGATGAAGACGCTTAAAAAATTTAAAAGGAAATTTGAGTGCTAACATCTGGCTCCAACTGGGATGGAACCTCCCTGTGAGGCTCTAAGAACCTAGCAGTTTAAGTAACCTTTCCATTGGGCTATGGAGTCAAAAGTCAACCATTCTCTAAACATATTCAAAACCTGCTTTTATTCCAACAAACTAATTGTGACTGCTAAAAATATTGAAAGAAATCACATGATTGGAAAGCGATCTTATTTCCTACACTACCCTAGTCTAACCAGATCAAAAACTTGGTCAATTACAGGTAGACTTCCATAATAACCATTCAAGTAGTTTCAAAACTGAAAATATTTTGTCCATACCACTGATCAATAGATGATCTTTGAATTGAAACAACAGTGATAAAATCTCCTTCAGGAAACAAGACTCACCTAGAAGTGATGATGAGTAAAAGAAATATGAAATTTTCACGTACTCTGAACCATATAACTTCATCAAGGCTGCAACTAGATGCTTGAAACCAAGATCAGAAACATACTGATCGATGAATGCCTCATCCATGAATGCCTCTCTACTTGCAAACACCTTACTTTTTAGTTCTCTTGTGATCAACTATTGATCATCAGTAGCAACAAATATCTCTTCAAAATCATGATCACAAGATGATGATAAAACAAGTTTTAAATCACATTGATCATTATCATCTAGAAACATGTAATTACCTAGGCAATCATTAGTCACCTCATGATCAAAATGGTTTGAAAATTGATCATCAACTTGCCATGCATACCTGTCCATAAGAACATATGCAAACACTAGAGAAACTAATTCCCAATCTGATATATACTCACAATCTTGCTGTTGTTCAAGATCCGATTCAGACTTATTGTCTTCTTGCTCAAAATTTGAAACATACTGATAGTTTCCTTTCTCCAGTGCATGCATATCTTCAAAGTAAAATGGATCTCGAACTCTCTTAGAAGCACAAATGTTCTCCTCAATCTCTTGGGCATCTTCAAATAAACATGATAAGGATGAAGACTTCCTTTCTAGTAGGAGAAGTACAAGCTCTAAATGTTGCGCCATAACATAGTATACCATGGCAGTGATCTCAGTAGGCCAGATCTCCAAGGGCATGCTATGATAAGTGCTATAAAATATTTTGTTGAAGATAGACAAAGATTCTTCCTCCTCTCTTCTCAAGGCATAAAACTCAGCGAGGTATGAATCCAAATATTTGTTCTCACCCCAGTGCTTTGAAAAATCATTAGACAACTCAATCCAAGAACCAATAGAATCAACCCTCAAATTCTTAAACCATACAACAACATCTCTAAATAAAGATTTGGAGAACAACCTCATAAAAGAATCATCATGTATAATATCGAATTGATTAAAAAAAAATTCAAAATCCCACAAATGCCTCTCTGTTGTGACATGATCCTCTCCAGAAAATCGAGGAAGATATTCAAGGTAATCAAGAGGATAAGGATGAAGGTGACATGGAAGCCTCAAAGGTTTAAACAAATTATTTTTTATTCTAGTTTGAAAAGCAGTGGGTTGATCATGAGGATTAACAAGTTGATGGAAAGGATCAGAAGTAATGGCAAAAGGTGCTGAAATCAGGTTATGTTTTGAATGATTTTCGACCTCCCCAAGGTTACATAGTTGATCACTAAATTTAGGAGGTATTTGAATACAAAGGTAATCTTTATGAACAGGATTAGGTGAAAATACTGAATCAACATCTATAATACAAGGAGGTTGCACAATTTCCTCTTCTAAAGATGGATATATAAAAGAAGGATGATGATCATATGAATATACAAAACATAAGATGATCCTCTCTACATGTGAAGGAAAAATCAAGAAAGAGATGATAAAGAACAACAAAATTTCATGTAGAAGACTAATGAACTGATACCCGGGTTTTCCCTTATGCCCTTTCATATTCTTGTCAACCAGATCCTCCCGAGTGGAGTCTTTGATTGTGGAGTCCCCAAGAAAATTGTTACAGTAAATTATGTGACATTCCTTTGTCTTCCATCAAAAGTAGAATCTATGTCATTCTCCCAAGGAAACTATCTCACTTCTATTCCTCGACAACGAGGCCAATTTGCTATCACTCCAAGAGTCTTTCCTTGACTGTAAAGGGAACGATCTTGGTAACTTCATCAGATGTTTAAATAAAGGTATAAAAATAATGGATCAAAGATGAACACCCCACAGACTCACTCTTCTACTCAAGAAAAATTCGAATACATGAGGACAAACAAGGCTATCAAAGGGTGCTCATCCGATAATTTGTCAACTAAAGTCGTTGAAAAATGATAATTGTGCCAATAAAATCACATCTATTAAAAATACATCTAAAAGGTTGAATATAACTATCAAATGACTTGCGACTCTTAGTTTATTTATGCAGAGATAATAAGTCAATTATCAATCATAAGATAAACAATGAAATGAACCTAATATCAAAATCACAAGTACAGAATAAGAAAAGGAAAAGAAGGTTTGAACAGCATCACATGACAGAAGCTCATCATTCCAAAATATATTCAAAGGTCTGAATAACAAAAGGACTACATATGGATCTTCCATTTCCAAACAACAGTCTCGAGGACTGAACCCCCTACTTGTCACTATTGAGATGATTGACCTTATATCCTTTGCAGTTGATAACTAAGATCCATAGAAGAAGGATCGAATAGCTAAAAATAGTCTATGATCTAATTTATTACAAGATTATAGGATTAAGATCCTATTTTTAGGGAGTCAAACCCTATCATGATCTATGGTCTTTGACATC
Source organism: Picea engelmannii (assembly GCA_009831015.1). Classification (NCBI taxonomy): domain Eukaryota; kingdom Viridiplantae; phylum Streptophyta; class Pinopsida; order Pinales; family Pinaceae; genus Picea; species Picea engelmannii. Next base: position 168,582 of record ML784718.1, on the reverse strand, counting down.
TCTCTCTGTGTGCTGGAGGATGATGACATATTCTAGAAACTTCAATCATAGTTGGGCATCAAAATATTCTTCATCCTTGACCAAAAATAGAATTCAATTAGAACTTGTCTTCTTCCTCGTTGGAAAATCCATGATTTGTAGAACAATAGGTGTAAAATGGTTGACAGATGCTGCAACACCTTTAGAAGACAATTTGTACTGAGATACTTGAGTACTTGATTGAATTATGACTTGGAGGTTGATATCTCCGTTGCTTCAGAACCAATGATGTTTCTCTCAACTGACTGCAATGATATTACTTAGGATTCATATCATTTCTTATTTGATTAGCCTTCCATATGCCTATGCAGGATTTTCACATTTAAACCCAAGATATTTGAGAAAGTATGCAGCTCTGTAGTATCATGATATTTAACCTTCATGAATGTACAAATACAAATATATTTAAGATACTCTGACACCACAGGCTCAAGTGATTATGGTTTTGCGCCCTCGTTGTTCTCGTTGATCATTCTTGTTTCTACAACATAATCTATTGATCAAAAGAGCAAAGAATTCATAAGCACACATCCATCCCCCTGGTATTTGAATGCTTGGGCACCTGTGCACACATCGTTTATCCTTGTTCATAAATCTTGAATTCTGGAAGTGTTCAAATGAGAGCAGATTTACTCTGAATCTGAGCATATGCAAGAGAAGCAATTTTCTCCACTGTTGTATTAGCTTTATTTCGATAGGCAATACCATATACAATATGTTTTTGGAATAACTAATATCCTGATATTTAATCCCTGCCATGGGTAAAAGTTGTTTCTTTTAGTCTTGGAGAAAAAATCCTCAACATGTGATCCTTCTCGAATCTCTCCAAAATCTAAAATTACAACATCTAGAGCAGGGTAGTCATTATTATCTAACATAGGCAAGCATGTAAGTATTTGAGTATTTTGTGAATTTAAATGGAGTATTGTTCAACCCAGAATTTGTTTGTGGCAACTCCTTTTCACCACCATACTGATTTTCCAGAGCCCTCCATAAACATATAGTCAAAATACACCATTGCTTGTTTTAGAGAGAACAATTGTGGGATGATCACTATAGATATGGCTGCAAATGCCACAATCAATTGAGAATTTTATATTTTCTTTCCTTGGAGTTTAACTGACGAGATTGAAGAAGAACATCAATGGTTGATTTGCATCCAATGCAAGGAGGACTTTGTTCATAGGAAAGTTGAAGAAAATCTTTGTTCCTCGCCAACCAAATCTCTGTCGTTTCCCCATAAAACCTTAGGGCCAAAGGAAGTGTGGTTCAAATAGGGTTTCCCATCTAGATCATGAGAGAGACGAACCTTCTGTCTCTTCTTTTCTCCATCTCAAAACGCTATGAGAATTTGTTCTTTTTTCACATGCACTCGGGTTGTGGATCTCTATGATCAATACGAGCTAGCTGAAAAACTCATCGATCCCCCTTGTGTTTCCTTAAACACTTTTTAACATCTAATGATGTTGGTGGTGATTATTTTATCCTCTAGTGCTCCAGATCTAAACTACAACTGTTGCAACTCAAAATCCAAAGAAGTTGGGAGCTAATGTATGTGACACCTAACACGACACATGAACAATCTTGAACCAAGAAATCTCTCTTTCCTTGTGATTACGGTGAGCTTAGATTTGGATGAACTATATGCAATATTTGTTAACAAGAGAAAATACATTACACAAGCTTCCATCGCCATTAAATCTTCCCAATCTATTTCGACACCATAACACATTTTCCTTTTTCTTGACATTTGCAAGCTCAGAGATCAAAATATTTAAACACCTGCCAATAGCTGGAATACACTTTGTGGTTTAGTTTTATATGCCAACGGGACCAATATCCCAGATTCCTTGGGACTTTTGTGAATGTCGCCTTCATATGCATTGATGCTCCTATGTTATATCGATGAGACACGTGGAAAGGGAATGGCTTGGAACTTGTGCTTGGATTTGGTGACTAGTGTGTTGTTGTCAACTCGTGAATATATGTGCAGGTGCTAGCTCGAGGACTAGGAGCTTGGCCTTTGAGTTCCAAAATTTTGATAAAAAAATGAAGACCTGTAATAGGCACGAGAGCCTAAATTTAACATAATGGGCTCTTGGTTTTGACAAATTGAATTAGCCCTTAGCCCAATAAAATTTTTATTCAAATTTTTAAATAAAAACTTGGTCCAATATAACATGCCATCATTATAAACGTTAAATTTGTCTTTTCCTGGTATTTTCCCAAAGAACTTTGAAAGACCAAACATCATTTTTAAAACCAAAGGACAAGGATCACATGAATACTGGGAAAAAACGATCAATGGGAAATTTATCAAGGCTAAATGGAAGATTTGAGGATTATAACAATGGGTGAAACACCAAAGAAAAATAAAATTTAGTAGGAAATGATGAAGATGATTAAAAAATTTAAAAGGACATTTGAGCGCTAAAGAGGTTTTTACCCAAAAATTTCAAAATATTGTCCAAGGAAATTTCAAAACCTTGTCCAAGGATGATCCAGATGGATATCGGTGGCCACCCACCTTTTCCAACTGGCTCAAAACAGTTTTCTGACATTTTTGGCAATTTACTATTTTTAGCAGTTTTTACTTCTGGGGCCATTTTGAGGGCCTAAATGAAGGTTTTTCGGTATCGAGCTCCTCAATGATATCCAAAGGAATAATTGAGCCCCCTAAATGAATATCCTCGGTGATACCTTTCCAACGGGCTATCACACGCCTAAAACGGAGATCGTATGCAAAAGTTACAACCCCGGGAAGTTGATGTACTAGCTTACCCAAACGGGGACCACATGAATTTTGGCGTTTCATCTCCTAGGGTTAGGTTTTTGGATGTCTAGGTTTTTTGGAATTCTTGCTTATTATAAAAATGCCTTCAGAGCCTCATTGTAACCTTCTTCTTGCAAATGCACGTTGCCGTCACATCTCTTCTCAGAGATAAGCCGCCACCATTCCAACAAGCTTGTTTCCGCTGCATTTTACAGTTTCATCTTATTTCGTATTCAATAGAAAACCATTTTTACTGTATCTCTGTTATTTTGTGTTAAGCACCTGTTAATAATCTGTATTCATTTTGTTCTGCTCATAAAATCCGGATCAAAGGAAGATGGGGACCAAAAAGGGTTCACAAAGTAAGAAAAGGAGACGACGAGGGGACCATTAATAGGCCCGAAGAAGACATTAGACTATTCCTTTTTAAATTAATAACAATAATATACCAAGAAATATTTTGGACTCATTTTGGGCCCATATGAAATATTCAATTCTTGCAATTGTAACTCAGGTTTATATTTTTGTAATGTAATCCATGATTCTTTACTGTAAAAATAGGTATTTTCATATCCATGTCGTGTTGCTCCACTACCTATGAGAACCCATATCCCTGATGGACTCACCCCAACACCATAGGAAAACATAGTTACCAACTTAACGAGAACTCTACAGAGTTCTCATTTTTTAGGGGGTCAAGTTTTTTACCCCGTTTTTTAAAAGGGTGCTACTGGTAGCACCGCCCTCCCTTTTTACGTGGTTAAATGCTCGTTTTTTCATTTATTTTCAAATTGTTCATTTATTTTTTTTTCAACTGTGTTTTTTCATCTATTTTCAAACTTTTCTATTTTTTTTTATTTTTTTTTATTCAATGGTGTTTTTAATCATATTTCCATGCTTCATCCAATGTTAAAAATGTTGTACACCATTTATTTTTTTTAAATTAAGATTTTTCATATAATTATGTGTCCTTAATTAAGTTATGGGTCCATACATTTTAAATATAGTGGAAAATATCATTTTTAACAATTTTTTTTAACCTTACTTTAATACATAGAAAATAATTGTTGTTAAATAACACTATTTTTAAATATTTAGCAAAACAATATAATTCATTTTTTTCGGATCAATTAAAAACTAAAAAAAAAAAAC
>ML784718.1:126171-164292 GCA_009831015.1 Picea engelmannii | reverse complement strand
AAGAAAAAAGGAAAAAAAAAAAAAATTATAGCCCCAAAAAACTTTAAAAAGGTGAAAAAAATCCCAAGCAATTAAAAACATATACACAAAAATGCCAAATTAAAAAACCTAAAATAAAAATTTATAGTATAACAATGTTATATTATAACAATGTTATAATATAACATTGGCATCGTGCCAACCCCCCGCGGCCCTAGCCCATATCCCATGGATATGTTATATGTTATAATATAACAATGTTACATTTTAACATTGTTATATTATAACATTGTTATATTATAACATTGTTATAATATAACATTGTTATAATATAACAATGTTATAATATAACATCGTTATAATATAACATCGTTATAATATAACAAGGTTATATTATAGCATTGTTATAATATAACAATGTTATATTATAACCCTGTTATATTATAACATTGTTATAATATAACATTCTAATATAGTTACATATTTCTTTAAGAAAAAAAAGTGTAGTTTAGGTAATATTAGTGTTTTTGTTATAATAGGGCGACCACGAGACTTGGGCCGGGCCCGCGGGGGGGCTGGCGCGATGCCCAACATCGTGCCATCCCTCGACGGGCTTGGCCCAGGTCCCATGGATATGCTATATGTTATGATATAACATCATTATAATATAATCATGTTATATTATAGCATTGTTAATACAAAATTAAAAAAAAAAATAACAAAAATAAGTTAAAAAACCTTAAAACTACAACAACAAAAAAAAAAATCTATCAAAAACCTTAAAAAAAAAAAATTACACAAAAAAGCAAATTCATAAATATCTAAAAAAATATAAACATATTTTATAATGTTATATTATAACAATGTTATAATATAACAGTGTTATATTATAACTTTGTTATATTATAACAATGCTATATTATAACAATGTTATAATATAACATTGTTATATTATAACAATGTTATATTATAACATATAACATATCCATGGGACCTCGGCCAGGCCTGCGGGGGCCTGGCACGAAAATAAATTCATAAATATCTAAAAACACATAAGCACATTTTATAATGTTAACATTGCTATAATATAAACAATGTTATAATATAACATTGGCATCATGCCAGCCCCCCCGCGGGCCTGGCCCATATCCCATGGATATGTTATATGTTATAATATAACAATGTTACATTTTAACATTGTTATATTATAACGTTGTTATATTATAACATTGTTATAATATAACATTGTTATAATATAACAATGTTATATTATAACAAGGTTATATTATAACAACGTTATAATATAACATCGTTATAATATAACATCGTTATATTATAACATCGTTATATTATAACAAGGTTATATTATAACATTGTTATAATATAACATTGTTATAATACAACAATGTTATATTATAACCCTGTTATATTATAACATTGTTATAATATAACATTCTAATATAGTTACATATTTCTTTAAAAAAAAAAATTTATAGTTTAGGTAATATTAGTGTTTTTGTTATAATAGGGCGACCACGGGACTTGGGCTAGGCCCGTGGGGGGGCTAGCGCGAGGCCCAACATTGTGCCATCCCTCGACGGGCCTGGCCCAGGTCCCATGGATATGCTATATGTTATAATATAACATCATTATAATATAACCATGTTATATTATAGCATTGTTATATAGTTACATATTTATTTTCAAAAAAAAATTAATATAAATTTGTAGCTTAGGTAATATTATTGTTTTTGTTAAAAAAAAAATTATTTTAGATGTTTTTTTTAAATATTTTATTTAATTTTGATTATTTTTCAGTTTTTTGATTATTGTTATATTATAACATTGTTGTATTATAACATTTGTTATAATATAACATTGTTATATTATAACAATGTTATAATATAACAATGTTATAATATAACAATGTTATATTATAACATTGTTATAATAGGGAGACCATGGGACCTCGGCTAGGCCCGTAGGGGGGCTAGTGCGATGTCGTCCCATGGACCAGGCCTATGGAAGGGCACTGGTGCGATGCCCGTTATCGCACCAGCCCCCCCGCGGGCCTGGCCTAGGTCCCATGGATATGTTATATGTTATAATATAACATTGTTATCTTATAACATTTTTTTTTGTAAATAAAAGAAGGACCTTATATTAAATCACAAGTTTACAGCTTTGCGACATTTGGCAGCCACCTGTTTCGCCAAAGGAGGGAAACCGGAACAGGTGGCTCCAAGCGGTAATGTGTCTATCATGTCTAAAAAATATTTTACAAAAAATGAGCAGAGAATTGCTAATGTCTACAGGAACCCTATTCCATCTATCTAACCTAGGGTTGGCCTCATTCAGATCTTCCATTATTGAGATAATTTCACAACCAAAAAGGAGAGTGAAAACTATCTTATCACTATCTACTCTATATCTCTAATTAACAAAAAACTGGGACCTGGGATGAGCCGCGTCATGCCATTAGAGAACCTGGATATCCATGATAGGTGTATGTTGGGGTGAATCTTTGCTTCCAAGTTGGACAGTGGGCTTTCACTGGAGAATTTGTGAATGCCTCAAGAAGCATGTCCAACCATTTATTGATAATCCCTTGGCCATACACTTGTTCATCCTACCATTGTCGGATGTCAAAGAGGAGCTCAATATGCTCCTCTTCCAGATGATAGGCAGAGTGCGAGCTCTATTCTCCCTTTTCCATGCCTTTGTCTTTCGTTGCAGTTGAATCCTTTCCTACACCTGTAAAGCACCATCTTGGAGGGATTTAGTCCTCCACGATATAGCTCTCGTCCCTGTAGTAAGTCTCGCCCGGCCTGAGAACTCAGGGGGAGAGAAGGTTGTTGGCAGTGGGGAGGCACACCTCTAAGGGTGGCATTGTCACATTCATCGAGCCCAGGCCTGGATGTAAAAATGTAGGTGGTGCCTCCTCTTTGACAATGGTGAGGCTTGGGTGTAAAGGCGGAGGAGGCACCTCTTCCTTCATAGTGCTAACGTGATAATGTAGATGCGATGGTTGAGAGTGCACCGGGGAGGACGAGGTCTCCATTTTTGGAGTACACAAGGTTGTCTGAGTCTGAAATGAGGAGGAAGGGGTCTCCATTTTTGGATTGCACAAGGTTGTTTTAGTGCTATGGGAACAACTGAAATGAGAAATTAGAGCTCGTTGAGAGGCGGTGAGTCTGGTGGCCCAAGTGAGGGAATTCATTTTTCGCGTGCCCTGCCTAGGCTTCCCACGCTCTCGGGGCATGATAGGAGGAAAAGGGGGGTGAGAGGGGGTGGTGGGGGACAGTGGTGGAAAAATGAGGCTAGGAGGATGCACAGGGTGCAAGTAATGAAGCTAGGAATTTCTTGAGGATTCAAGATCTCTGTGTGGTGAGCATGCCAGGTGAAAAACAAGAAGAAATGCATGTCAAGGGTGCATTTAAATCTATGAGGAGCCATAGATGCCTCTCCAATTTCAATTGAAGGCTAAAGGGACTGCTGCAAGTGACTAGTACTGGATGCCTGACTGGATCGCTCATCCGAGAGCTTCGCCAAGCGCACTGAATTAACTCTCTGCATGGTGTATGCCATGGGAAGTTATTACGGTGGGGGTGATGACCTGGGATAATATCTCCCCCCGCCAGTCCAAGCCATCTGTCCCCCTTCTCGTTCCAAGTGGCACCCCATCCATGTTTATATTATAACATTGTTATAATATAACAATGTTATATTATAACAATGTTATATTGTAACATTGTTATATTGGAACATTGTTATCATATAACAATGTTATATTATAACATTGTTATATAGTTACATATTTTCTTTCAAATTTTTTTTTAAATAAATTTGTAGCTTAGGTAATATTAGTGTTTTTGTTAAAAAAAAATATTTTAGATGTTTTTTTTCTAATATTTTATTGAATTTTGATTATTTTCTAGGTTTTTTTTCTCAATTTTTTATTTTTATTTTTTTTATTTAAGTTTGAAGGGATTTTTTGCTCTTCTTTTTAACAAAAAAAAGTATTTTTATTTTTTAAATTAATTTTTTCTGGAATTTTTAAATGTTTTTCATTTTTTACTAGTTTTTCTTTGTTTTTCACCATTTTGTTAAGTTTTTATTTATTTATTTATTTTAATTTGGGTTTTGAATATATTTTTTAAACGTGTTTTTGTCTTCATTAAAAAAATATATATTTGTCATTTTTTTTTCCTTTCTCTTTATTTATTTTTTAATGTAAATTTAAGAAAAAAAAAAGTTAGTAAATAAATTTTCAAGTGACCATTTAAGATCCAATTTTGGGTTTTATATTTGTGTAGGGATTTGTTGTCAAGACCACAATGTCAATCAGGTCATAATTAGTTGCAATTTTAATGTTTAGGGAAAAAAAATGCTTTAGGTAGCGTCACATTTTCTTTTAGCTCTTGATTTTAAGGTTTTTCTAAGAAACTATTTTATGTTTTAAGGCCATGCTTGAAAAAAGTTGTAATTTTGACCCGATTAGAAAACTTGGTGATATCAATAGCTCCACTTTTTTATTTTGATTTTGATTTTAAAGTTTTTTTGAGAAACCATTTGATCCTTTAAGCCCATGCTTGAAAAAAGTTGTAATTTTGACCCGGTTACAAAAAATGGTGCTACCGGTAGCACCACCTTTTTATTTGGGGGTTGATTTTAATTTTTTTTTTAGAAACTATTTGATCATTTAAGCCCATGCTTGAAAAAGGTTTTAATTTTGACCCGATTACAAAAAATGGTGCTACTAGTAGCACCACTCTTTGATTTTGGGGTTGGTTTTCATGTTTTTTATGAAAAAATATGGGTTTTAAGGGCTAGAGTTATCGTTTTGAGGTCACAGTTCTCATTAAGTTGGTAAATATGCTAGGAATTACTCAATTTCTAATGAGCATCCATAGTCCTGGTGGATATATGTACATTTCCTCGTGATTAGTTGAATTTTCATTCATAATCATTTACCAATAAATATTTCTTTATCGATTGGCCATGATTGAGAAATAATAATATCCCCTTAAGTTATTTATCCCTAAATGTTAGACTTGTCACCTTTCATTACGATTCATTGATTTTATCACGAGTGGATGGAACATTGGTCATATCCAATCATAACAAGATTCATAATCATACCAATATTCATTGCAAGGAATCTAGCACATATGTACATCGTCAATAATAATATGAAACCAATCAATGGAAAGGTGTCCAACACATGTGCATACATATCATTAAATATCTCTTTAAAAGGGAATCCACATATGTATTCATCATATGAGAGTGATCATATATATATATATATATGCATCATATGCGGTTTAATTCGCATGCATGTCAAGTGGCATGCAAGCATAAACAAGTGTCATGCAAGTGTCAGTGTCATGCATGTCATGCAAACATGTCCAATTATAGGTTGAGTTAGCATGGCATGTAGTGCAAAGTCACCTAGGCAAGTTGGAGTTCGAGGTCAACATGCTAAATTTGTTCAAGTCGAAGTTCCAAATTTAGTTCAACTCAGTTCATTTCAGTTCTAACTAAGTCATTTCTTCACTTCTAATTATAGATTAAAGATTTAAGTTAAGTTGTGGATACATGTAGGGCATTGGGATATTTTAAGCCACTCTTCTCTTCCTTTAAGTAAGCAGTCAACCCTCATTCTAAATAAATATATATAGGTTGTGTATGAGTGATAGCAGGCAGGTGAATATCAGTCAAGTACTAGGGCGTATATCAATACACTTATTGGGTGCATATAAATCCACAATAGAGGCGCATATAAGTCCAAGACAATAGTTATATCAGCCTGAGATATGAGCATAAATATTAGTCCAACACAGAGGTGAATAAATAGGTGTAAAAATAGTTTGAACAACAACTTGCATCAGCCATATACCAAGTGTAACAACAGATGTAATAGCAGCATGCGTCAGCCATATAACAAGTGTAACAACAATTTTAACAACAACCTGTAACATTCAGATAAGGAACATATATCATACCTATAACAACAAAAAATATCAGTCATAAAGAGGTTGTTGTGACAGTCTATAAAAGGGGCCTACAATAGTGTTTTAATATGCAAGAATTCAGTTTGGGTTGAGTCATTGGAAAGATCTTTAAGAGCAGAGTTTCATGGTGGAAATGTTGTAAGTCGTCAGTCATTATCATTGCAATAAAGGGATATTCATTTGTTGGGGTTTTTCTCCCTATATCAGGTTTCGATAGGGTACTTGTGGTGTTAATATGCATGTTATTTATTCTCTATGGTTTACATTGTTCAGTTTTGGTTATGCATCGTGAAAATAGTTAAAAGTAAAGTCATATTTAAAACAGTAGTAAGCACCGAAATGGTTATTTCTCACAAAGTGGCACTGACATGTTGCAGTTGAAGATAACTTCTGGAGATCTAGTGAGGGTGCATATCCTATTTTTTAATGGAAGATGATAATAAAGTTTTGATAGACATTTATGGGTTGGTGTAGTAAGCATGTTTTCTCAAGACTACATGAATCTATTCAAAAGAGTTCATTGTGAGAGTATAGTGTATGATTTAATAAAAAATATTTTGGTGAGAAAGCCAACTACATTGCTTGCAATGTATGCTAAGTGAGAGAGAGAAAGTTGACTTGTTTGCTAGAAATGTATTGTGAGTGAGAGAGAACCAATTGTGTTGCTTACAATGTATGGCATTGGCAAGATCTATTGTTGTCGACTAGTGTTAATACCACTAGCTCAAGTGTGCATATCAATTTAGCTTTGTTATACCACTGATCTATGGGTGTAGTGGTTCCTCATAGGTGTGGTGTCTAAAGAGTGTGTATGTTTCCCATACTTTGGTTAGGTTAATGGCTGCGACCCATAACCATTTCTTAGCTTCCCATAACTGAGTTGTATTTCCAAGTGCCTAAGAAGCATGGCATCAAGTTACACATTGTTGTTGTAGTTAAGCTTGTTGATGTTACTATATTTAAGGTTGTTGTAGTTGAAAATGTCAATTCAATTGATGGTGATATGCTCGAGGTTGTTTCCATGGATTTTTTTAAGTTATGATGACTTGATAATATAATGTTATGGTTGAGTCTATATTGGCATTGAACATTGATGAGATTATGTTGCTTGTATTGTAGGTTTTTGGAGATACCATTGAAATGAAGGATGTTGTTGTGACTTGTGTTGTTCATATGCATGTTGGTTCTACTACTTTTTTTTTAGAGCCGACCAACGAGGTTTATACCATAAAATTTCAAAACCTTGTCCAAGGAAATTTTAAAACTGAAAATTTCAAAACCTTGTCCAAGGAAATTTTAAAACTGAAAATTTCAAAACCTTGTCCAAGGAAGATGGGGACCAAAACGGGTTCACGGAGTCAGAAAAGGGGATGGTGGAGGGGAGAGCCCGTGACTCTTATAGTTAGTATTATGAGGGGAACATTAAAAATCCCAAAGAAGACCTTAGATTGTTCCTTCTTAACTTAATAACAATAATATACCAAGCAATATTTTGGGCCCATATGAAATATTTCCTTCCCGCAATTGTAACCTAGGTTTATATTTTTGTAATGTAATCAAGGATTCTTTATTGTTAAAATATATATATTCATATCCATGGCATGTTGCGCCCTTACTTATGAGCACCCATAGCCCTGACAGAATCACCCCAAAACCATTGGAATTACTCCATTGCTAATGAGCATCCATATTCCTTGTGGATATATTTACATGTCCCCATGATTAGTTGAATTTTCATTCGTAATAATTTACCAATAAATATTTCTTTATCATACTCTTGATGGGGAGAAAATGACTCTTTATAAGTAGGTCAGTATGATGTTTTTTTTTAGTGATAATTTTTTCAATTGACCATGCCTGGGTGATAATAATATCCCCTTAAGTTATTTATCCCTAAATGTTCAACTTGTCACCTTTCGTTATGGTTCATTGATTTTATCATGAGTGGATGGAACATTGATCATATCCAATCATAACACTTAATCGCAAAAAGATTTATAATCATACGAATAATCATGGAAAGGTATCCAATCATAGAAATAATAATAACAAGGTATGTAATCATATCAGTAATCATGATCATAGCAAGGTATCTATCACATATATACATCTTCAATAATAAAATGAAACCAATCAATGGAAAGGTGTCCAACACAAGTGCATACATATCATTAAATATCTCTTTAATAGGTATTCTACATATGTATTCATCATATGAGGTTGAATCATATATATGCGTCATATGAGGGTCAATTGGCATGCATGGCATGTATGCATGTCAAGTGGCATGCAAGCATAAACACATGTCATGAATGCATAACAATTTTCATTCATGGGATGTTTGCATATCATGCATGACATGAATATATGTGTAGTTATGGGATGAGTTGGCATGGCATGCAGTGCCAAGTTACCTAGGTGAGTTGGAGTTCCAAGTCAACATGATAAATATATTCAAGTTGAAGTTCCAAATTTAGTTTAGTTTACTTGAGTTCAGTTCTAACTAAGTCACTTCTTCAGTTCTAATTTGGGATTAAATAGTTAAGTTTAGATGTGGATACATGAAGGGAATTGGTTTATTTTAAGACACTCTTCTCCTCCTTTAAGTAAGAAGTCGACCCTCATTCTAAAAAACTATATACAGGTTGTGTATGAGTGAGAGGAGGTAGGTAAATATCAGTCCAGAACTAGGGTGTATATCAGTACACTTACTTGATGCATATCATTCAACAATAGAGGCACATATTAGTTCCTAAAAACACTTATATTAGTCCCATATATTAGCATAAATATCAGTCCAAGACATAGGATAATAAACGGGTGTAACAATAGCTGTAAAAGAAGCATGCATCAACCATATACTAGGTGTAACAACAACTGTAATAACAACGTGCATCAGCCATATAATAGGTGTAACAACAATGTGTAACATCTAGATAAGGTGCATATATAAGACTTGTAAGAACATCAAATATCAGTCATAAAGAGGTTGTTGTGACAGTATATCAAAGGAACCTACAATAGAGTTTTAATCATCAAGAAGTCAGTCCAGGTTAAGTCATTGGCAAGCTCTTTAAGAGCAGAGTTTCATGGTGGAAATGGTGTAAGTGATCAATAATTATCTTTGCAATAAAGGAAGATTTGTTTGATGTGGGTTTTCTCCCTATATAGGGTTTCCCCTGGGTACTTTTGGTGTTAATATGCATGTTGGTTATTCTCTATCATGTACATTGTTCAGTTTTGGTTATGCATCGTGAATATAAGTTAAAAGTATAGTCATATTTAAAAGTGTAGTAAGCACTAAAATGCTTATCTCTCACAAAGTGGCACTGACATGTTGCAGTTGAAGATGGATTATGGATAACTATTGAGTGCGAATATCCTATTTGTTAATGGAAGATGATAATAAAGTTTTGATAAACATCTATGGGTTGGTGTAGTAACTATGCTTTCTCAAGACTACATGAATCTATTTAGACGAGTTCATTGTGAGAGTATAGTGTACAATTTAATAAAAGATATTCCGGTGAGAGATCCAACTACATTTATCGCAATGTATGGTGAGAGATAGAGAGAGAGATGATTTTTTTGTTGGCAATGTATTGTGAGTGAGAGAGAACTAGTTGTGTTGCTTACAATTTATGGCATTGGCAAGAGCTATTGTTGTGCACTAGTGTTAATACCACTAGCTAGAGTGTGCATATCAATTTAGCTTCATTATACCACTTATCTATGGGTGTAGTGGTTCCTCATGGGTGTAGTGGCTAAAGAGTGCGTATTTTTCCCATACCTTGATTAGGTTAATGGTTGTGACCCATAACCATTTCTGAGTTGTCGATAACTGAGTTGTATTTCCAAGTGCCTAAGAAGAATGGCATCTTGTTCCACACCGTTGTTGTAGTTGAGCTTGTCGATGTTACTATAGTTAAGGTTGTTGTAGTTTAGAATGTTAATTCAATTGATGGTGATTTGCTTGAGGTTGTTTCCATGGATTTTAGGGCCACTTGATAATAAAATCTTATGGTTGAGTCTATATTGGCATTGCACATTGTTGATATTATGCTGCTTGTATTGTAGGTTTTTGGAGATATCGTTGAAATGAAGGATTTTTTGTGACTTCTGTTGTTAATATGCATGCAGGTTCTACTACTTTTCTATAGAACTGACCAACAAGGTTTTTACCCTAAAATTTCAAAACCTTGTCCAAGGAAATTTCAAAAATGAAAAATTTCAAAACCTTGTCTAAGGAATATGGGGACCAAAAGGGTTCATGGATTCATAAAAGGGGACGATGGGGGAGAAGGCCTATGACTCTCTCAGTTAGTATTATGAGGGGGGAATTAAAAGGAGCGAATCAAATGTTAGATTGTTCCTTTTTAACTTAATAAAAACAATATACCAAGGAATATCTATATTTTTCCTTATTCCAAAACAACTTATGGTATACCAGGATACATTAAATTCATTTAAACTAAAAAACAAAACCTAAATGCAATCATGTGGTACCGATTTTGGCATATCATTTTTATGCATTTCTTTCCTCTCTCCTCCTCTGTCGCTCCATCTAATAAGGGAACTCTCACGGGTTAGTATCCTCTATACTCGGACAACAAGGGCACTCTCACATGTTAGTCTCCTCTGTGCTCGACCAACAAGGGAACTCTCACATTCAATCACTCTACACTGGGTTATTCTCCAGATGGATTTCTCACTCTTTGAGGATTTGGAGACTCTCACATCTAGTCAATACTATATGCGTTGATGACCCACATCTCCATTCCCGCTAGTTAAACCTATCCCGGACTGAGAACAAACTTGAATCCAAAATCTCTCGTCAAAAGAAAAAAAAACGTGCAATTTGAGTTCATGGTAGCTCTATGTTTTTGAAACCCAAGAACAAAATAAATAATCTCCATCACTAATCGCCATCGTCGTTTTCTTCCTAGAAACCACTAGAACGCATTTCAACATTGGCCCCATTCACATTAATTATTCTATAGGCTTGTTGTTTGATTTTTGAATTGTTTGTGTGAGTCATGTTTGAGTCCAACAACACTCCCAGACTGTCAATGCATGCATCTAGTCTAACCATGTCAAATTTTAGTCCATACAAGCATAAATAGGAAAAGTTTCAACATTGGCCCCATTCACATTAATTATTCTATAGGCTTGTTGTTTGATTGTCGAATTGCTTGTGTGAGTCATGTTTGAGTCTGTAAACCCTCCCATACCGTCATTGTATACATCTAGTCTAACCATGTTAAATTTCAGTCCATACAAGAAAAAATAAACAAACCAAATACATTGATATAATGGGAAATAACTATAAAAATGTCGGTGAATATACTTTCCTTTTTATCTTTTAAACTAAAGGATAAATAGATTTCACTTTGCGTAAGATCAAGAAATTCATGTCGATACTGATGTGTTGTTTTAATCATCTTACTGACCCCTTCCCATGATAACCTACCATAGTATTATTCACATCATTCTATCTAATACTCCATCCAAGCAAGATTTTTTGCAATGTATAAATGTAGAGGATCGCACTCTCAACCAACTATATGAAAAAATAACAATTGAATATCAATAATTAGATATCATTAGCAAATTTTAATATAGTTGATGGGATAAATGTTGATACTGAGAGGGGGGTGAATCAGTATCAAGTACAATTTAAAACCTTTTTCAACTTATAATTAAAACATTCAATTACATCCAATGAGAAATGAAAAATGACATAAGAGTTACACCAATACACCACAATACACCATGCACAATATATGAGAAATAATCAACAGTTATTGTTCAAGGGAAGTCATGACTTCCATAGGTAGCTACAGCTTCCAAATGTAAAGGGAGGGATAAAACTCCAAGAGAAAGATACAATCCTCCAATATCAAGAGAGGGTTGAACTCTCCATCATTTCCCCTTCTTTCCACCCAAGAATATATGAGAGATAATAAAACTTTACATTAAATCATCACCATCAACCAACCATCACATAGAACCTGATAATGCTTCCTGAGACTTCTTCAATTTCCGCAATTCTTGAATTCTTGGAATACTTTGATCCTATAGATAATATTACTCAATGTATTCTCTGAAACTTCTCCAATTTTCACTCTTTGAATCATCCCCAAAAATAAGTTATAGAGAGAATGGTAGACCTTGTTCAATTATGGTTTATTCACGAGACCTAAATTGTCTAGAATGCCACGCGCACAATATTTAACATCAAATTCTGAAACTGACACACATGAAACTAAATTTCATACTATTTCCAATGCAATTTGTCCCACTTCATTTGGATTCTCTATGAAGAAGTTATGATTTTTTTACCTGGAACACTTGTTTATTGACTAGCTTCAAGACTGGTCAAAAACCCTATCTTCCACAGAGTGTATCTTCATAATTATAGCAAATCAAGAGATGAAACTTTTACCAAAGGTACATTGATATGTCTTCTCAATACCATAGCAATTTTCCCATATGAATCGTTCTAGAAAAAACATTATAGCGAAAAATGTTTAGATGACCTGAAATACCATACCTTAGAACACATCACCAAAAGACTTCATCCTCCCTTGAAATCTGACCTTCTTTACTTCTGATTTCCTCTGAAATTCAACTTGTGTGTCAAATTAATGTATAATGACATTTATTTATACCATTTATGTCACTTCATTTCAACATTAGGGTCGACCTGACACTTTCTTATTTTGTAATTCTTTTCTTTAATTATCTTCAGGGCCTACATGCACTTCCTTCTTCAATTCACTTTGTCATATTCAAAAATTCATTTCTCTTCAACCATGAGGATCCACGTGACATGGCACATACCACTAGAAACAATGTGATGTATACTATCAATCCATGTGTTTTTTATCTGAATGTGCATTGTCCTTCACGTGCAAATACCTTCATCAATCTTGTGGTCCAAAACTAATGATTAGGGTTGACATCAATGAAAACAACCAATCTTCTAACAATCTCCCCCTTTGTCATTGATGGCAACACTCATGCTCCCCCTATCATCATGATCCCAATTTATCTCCCCCTTTGACATCAATGGAAAAGGGTAGGGATTCTCCCACTGAGTTTAATGGCAAAAGGTAACCTTCTTCTTTGGGGCAGCTCCCCCTGAACATGTGGCACTCAATAATACTTCATCCTTATGTTTGTTCTTTGGGAATTTTTCTTACTTCGAATAATTTTGTGTGGCTTTTTTATTCTCTCTCTTCTTCATGTCTAGGATGTATATGTTGTTCATTCTTCTTGTTGCAGTTGCAACCAATATTCCTGAGTTATTTTCTCTGAAATTACATTTTTGGGAGTCAAACGTAAGAGTGTATCCTTGATCACACATTTTACTAACACTGAGTAGATTATGCTTCAAGTCTTCAACCAATATGACATTCTTTGCTTTTAAATTTTTTCTTTCGAGTTCTGCTACACCTTCTCCAAGTATTTTGGTAGATGAGTCATCCCCAAATGCAACATTGCCACCCTTTCTCTTCAAGCTGATGAATTTGTCTTGATCCCCAGTCATGTGTGAAGAACATCCACTGTCTATGTACCATTCATCTTCTTCTTTAAATTCTTCAACGTTTAATGCTATTCGACAATCTTCATTGTTTGGAATCTCTTTCCTTCTCCATACTATGGTTGGCATAGAGACATCTTCATTCATATATCTGCAATCTCATGCTTTGTGACCAAGATAATTACATTTGTAGCATACAATATTTTTGTCCATCAATGGGGGAAATGAATTATAACTTTTGTTGACAAATCCACGATTATTTCAATATCTTCTATTTACAACATTCATATTTCTTGCGTATTTGTTCCTTCCATTGATTCTGCAATTAATTTCCTTATGTCCAAAACTTTTGCAAGTATAACAATGACCAAAGAAACAAATTTTGATACCTTGGAGTAAGTGGCCTTCTTTAAGATGTATTCCATCTGGGTTCTTGATATACTCTTTTGTAGTTTCCTTCATACTGATTGAAGCTTCTTTGATTCCTGAAGGTAGGAGGTATTTTTGTATATTCATCTCTTTTGTAATCATTCCTTCTTTTTGGTATCTTGGTCCACTTCTCATCAACTGTCTGTGTAGCTCTTTCTTCAACCTTCTTGTTGGTATTTGCATCTTCTTTGTATTAATTTTCACCCATCCATCCAATATGTGTTAAGTCTTTTGGCACTTTAGAGTTTCTGAAGCTCTTCCTCAATGAGACAACTTCTTGTTCAAGTTTCTCACAATCTCCTTCTTTCTTCATCATTTGGACATTCCTTACTTCTCATATTCTTCTTTCTTCTTCGAGTAGATTTTTTAAGGAAATGTTTTCTTTTCTTATTTTCTCAAAGTCTTCTAATTGTTTCTTCAATATTACAACTTTCTTTTCACAACTACCCAATTCACTTCTTAGTTTTCTATGCGTATCTTTGAGCTTGCTATTTTCAATCTCAACATGCTTCAATTTTTTAAGATTCTCATCTTCTTGTTGAATAATTTCAGCTTCATGATTTTCTTCTTCTTCATTTGAATTTTCTTATTCAATGCCATCTCTTTCAATCCTTTGATGAGGAAATTCAAATTCAACATGTCCCACTACTTCACAATTAAAGAAAAAGAACTGATCTCTATTTGCTTCTTTGAAATCTGAAATGTTGTAATTTGCTTCAACTTCTTGTTGTTGTTGTTATTCTTCTTCTGCTTCTTCCATTGCATAAAGGTCTTGTAGCTTGTCCCAAATATATTTTTATGATGCACATGATCCCACCTTGGATTTCACTGAATCTGTCAATCCATTCAGGATGGTATCTATTGCCAATTTATTGTTCCTTTTTGCTTCTTTCTGAGATGCAGTCTTTGGTTTCTTCAAAGCATTGTATCCTGAAGCAACTGAGAACCCAACATCTTCCCCAAGATCTTTCAAGTAAGTTTCCATTCTATTACTCCAGTATTCAAAATTTATTCCATCAAATGGTGGAACCCCATTTGGAATTTTGTCTTTCATTTCTTCTTAGGATCTTCCTTCCAGTGGTTAAACTATACTAAAGGTAATCTTCTCTGATACCAATTGTTGATACTGAGAGGGGGGTGAATCAATATCAAGTAAAATTAAACACCTTTTTCAACTTATACTTAAACCATTCAATTATATCCAATGAGAAATGAACAATAACATAAGAGTTACACCAATACACCACAATACATCATGCACAATATATGAGAAATAATCAACAGTTATTGTTCAAGGGAAGTAATGCCTTCCAAAGGTAGCTACAAATTCCAAATGTAAAGGGAGGGATAAAAATCAAAGAGAAAGATGCAATCCTCCAATATCAAGAGAGGGTTGAACTCTCCATTATTTCCCCTTCCTTCCACCCAAGAATATATGAGAGATAATACAACTTTACATTAAATCATCACCATCAACCAACCATCACATAGAACCTGATAATGCTTCCTGAGACTTCTTAAATTTCTAAAATTCTTGAATTCTTGGAATACTCTAATCCTGTAGATAATATTACTCAATGTATTCTCTGAAAATTCTCCAATTTTCACTCCCTGAATCCTCCCCAAAAAGAAGTTATAGAGAGAATGGTAGACCTTGTTCAATTCTGGTTTATTGAGGAGACTGAACTTGTACAGAATGCCCCGTGCTCAATATTTAACATCAGATTTTGAAACTCCCACACAAGAAACTAAAGTCTGTACTGTTTCCAATGCAATTTTTCCCACTTCATTTCGATTCTCTATGAAGAAGTTATGACTATTTTACCTAGAACACCTGTTTATTGACTAGCTTCAGGACTGGTCAAAAACCC
This sequence comes from Picea engelmannii, assembly GCA_009831015.1. NCBI lineage: Eukaryota > Viridiplantae > Streptophyta > Pinopsida > Pinales > Pinaceae > Picea > Picea engelmannii. The sequence goes on along the minus strand of ML784718.1, from coordinate 148,450 downwards.
TATCTTCCACAAAGTGTATCTCCATAATTATAGCGAATAAAGAGCTGAAACTTTTACCAGAAGTGCCTTGATATGTATTCTCAATACCATAACAATTTCCCCATCTGAATCATTCTATAAAAAATGTTACAACGAAAATGGTAAGATGACCTGAAAATAACATACCTTAGAACACATCACCAAAAGACTTCATCCTCCCTTGAAATACGACCTTCTTTACTTCTGATTTCCTATGAAATTAGACTTGTGTATCAAATGAATGTATAATTACATTTATTTATACCATTTATGTCACTTCCTTTTAACATTAGTTCCGACCTGACACTTTCTTATTTTGTAATTCTTTTCTTTAATTATCTTCAGGGCCTACATGTACTTCCTTCTTCAATTCACTTTGTCATCTTCAAAAATTCATTTCTCCTCAACCATGAGGATCCATGTGATGTGCCACATATCACTAGAAACAACGTGATGTATACTATCCATCCATGGGTGTTTTATCTGAATGTGTATTGTCCTTGATGTGCAAATACCTTCATCAATCTTGCGGTCCAAAACCAATGACTAGGGTTGACATCAATGGCAACCAATCTTCCAACAATAAACATAAATGAATGAGTATGATAATATAAAATTGAAAAATTAAATGTATAATATATTAAATCTACAACATCTAATTACCTTTCGTGGTCCTCATTCTACCTTTCCCCGATATGACCTCCCCTTCAAATTTGTTGATGGAGTCGAGATTCCAAATCTGACACAAATTCAAATTTTATTCTAATTTAGGAATATATTGAATAATATACACCATGAGTTGATATAACATATATTCCTACACCGTAGAACCCTCAGTATGTGCGCTTTGACACTTGAATAGTCATTGGAAATGTGGAATTATGGGAATATAACGAAGAACTTTGTGAGACACCTTTTTTGTTTCTTGATCGGTTTGATATCTACTTTTTTTATTATATTCATGATAAAATGAGGCTAGATATCTTCATTAATATCTAGCCTCATTCCTACATATTGTTTCATCCTTGATTTCTAGAGTTTTGTCCCCCATCGGTAAAGAACCTGACTAATATTTATAAATCAAGTATTGACCCAATGGGAGATACTTAGATCCGATCTAGGATCATTATATGTTAACTCCAGTTCTTGTTGTTCCTAATGTTGGAATAATCTACCTTTATATATGGGTTATGAGTTCTATTATATAGGGTATATATGCACTTATAGGAGATTCAATTCTCGTGCTTATTTTCATCATTGGTTCAGTCCATCCATGGTGAAAAGTAACATTGGAATGTTTCTCAGTTTATGAGTATTCCGGGGGGGGAGGGGGAGGAGGGAAGTACAAAATGACATAAATCCAGTGATGAATCATATAGATTTACCTTTACTCAATCAAAAAATTTCGAATCCAGGTATTTTAACTACCTCAAACAATCCTCAGAATAAATTGGGAAAGACTCTTCAGTTTATGGTTGCTCCGTTATGGTACATGGTTCCATCAAATTTGCTTCATTAATAGGTTTGTGATTCAACTTTGATCATTATGGTCTAGTACCAAGATCTGATCCTGGATGATCTTACCTCATTTTAACGACAAGGACTGTGACCATGAACAAGGCTCATTCTATAGTGCTATTGATTTTACAAACAAATCCCTGAACCAAACAAAAATATGTAGTTGTTGTGGGATCATGTGTTATAATAGAGGAATGCTTGGTATAGATTCTTATAGTACCATTCGCGGAGTAGAGAAGTTAGTTCATGTGGATGTCTATTCTCTAGGTGGCCCACCAGAACCAAAGGCCATTATAGATGCTATAATGAAACTTCTTGAATGAAAAGAGAGATCAATGGATACATGAGGAAAGAATACAATATTTCATGATAGATCATAGGTTTCATCATGTTAGATTCAATAGTCATACTGGGAACTATGATAAAAAGTTATTACATCAATATTTTGAACCTTAATTAGAATATACTTTTGAAATATCCTCTGAAACATTTAGATCTACTTCAACTCTCCATTTCTATTGAATAATACATCCCATTTCAGTTCGGACAAAATGGGATGAATATATTCTGACTAGTATTAGAGCCCCTTATCCATTCAATTATTCCATATCCGAGAATATGGAAGAGGGGTGGATTAACGAATCAAAATATTTTATTTACACATCGATAATGATATATCCTACACACGATATACGAGAACCAAAAGGAGGATTCAATTGATTTTATAGTATATCTTATAATAGATTCTATTCCCAGCGTAAAATATGTCCCTCTGAGTTCTCAATCCTACTTTTTTATATGTATGGGAGTATCAGGATTCAATTGGAATGGAAAGGGGAGGAAAATATAAGAAAAGAATATGGAGATAACACAATAAATTGATTCATCTATATATCTATTTGTATCGGGGTGTTTTTGTATGTACATATACATATGTATATGTCAATATCCATGTCTATGGATACATGGATATTTACATCTTGCCAGGAACCATATTTGAACTAGTGGCACAAGGATTTTGATTCCTATGTTATCCTAGCTCTTCCCTATGGATCATCTTGGTACAACATTTTCACTTGTGTGAACTAAAAGTAAGGAAAAAATGATTTTTCCACTTTTTGTGAAAGATCTTCATTTTCCATATAAAATAATTTGACTACTCGTATGGGTTATACTATTCTTTCTTCTTTCCAAAACTATTTCTTAATTGAATAAGGATTTTATATGTCTTGTCATCTGTGATGTCCCAAGAATAACTTCAACAGGGAGTGACTTAGTCTTCTATTTGTTCTCGTAGACTATAGTGGGGCACAAACAGGAAACAAGGGGAGAAATAAGGGTGAATAAATGGCTAAACGATGAATTAAGCCAAAAATCATAGGAAAAGTCACTTAAGCCAAAGCCAACGAAGAAATAAAAGAAAAATGTGTTAAGGGGGGGACTTAATTAATTAATCATTCAACTTAGGAGAAAAAGGTGCATAGCTTGAGTTATTTCAACAAAAAATTAGATTTTGATTTTGAGTTGAGAACAGGTTCCAAAGGAGGAAGTCGATCTCTTAGTTGTTTTGTGGATTTATGGAGGAAACCACCACCCAGATTGGTTTCGGTGTTGGAAGAAACACCATATCCTATCAAAGATACCATCGAGGTATCTCACCATGCTAGATCACGATTATTCATACCTAGTTCAATCAATGCACATTGCAACCAGCGAGGGAGCAGGGGTTTGAGAGAAAGTTTTGTGTAGTTGGTCGAGCTCAGGTTAGATCGAGTCAGATCCTTCTGAACCAATTGAGAGGGGCACAGGGTTATTTATTTGAGATATCATTAGTCTGATTATGAAGGAGGAATCCACCAGGGCACACCAGTTTGTAATTTAGGGCACAGGTTCCAGAGAAGCATATTCAGGGATCGAGAGAGTTCACTAGTCCAAAACCAGAGAAACCCTTTTGACCCAGTACAAATAATACAAGGGAGATTATTTTGAGCCATACATCGCCATATTTTGATGGTGGAATCATTGGGGCACATTAGTTTTCACTGGAGCCAATCAGTTGTACAGGAGAGGGGCACAAACCCTTAGGGGGTCCCATCCGGGGTCCAGTTTCATCAATAGTGGACCGATATTTAGTACAACATTTACCAAGAAGAGTTGTAAATGTAGGGATCATATTTTGGGATAGTTTCCAGGAATATCATATGAGTATTATCGGCAGGGAGAACTATCTAGACATTTGCAGCAGTTGTCGTGAGTATCTAAGATTGCATTGAAGATCTGTTCATGCATGTTGTCGATTCTTCCCTATCTTCTGTATACAAGTAATTCTTGTTGTTTTGAATTGTATTCTAGAGATGATCAACTCTTATGATATCTAGTCGATGATTATTTCCTATATTTCCTACATGCACATTGTATTTCCGACTATTATCCATAATACATGCTATTGACTAGTGTTGGTTCCTTTATTTCGTATGCATCATATGTTATGCTCAAACACTTAATTATATGACACACACATGTGAAAATCACCGATCATGTTAAACAAGTAACAAAAATGCATCCAAAACCCCCCAAAGTATCATATGAGTGAGACGAGACAACAGATTCAACAAAGTCTATCTAGATCCATTGGATCAGGGATATTCCATTATTGGGGACCTTGTTTAAAAATAACACACCTTCTGAAAATTTTTCGAGGGATCACTAGTAAAATACCCCAAAACATAAAGGATTCTATGAACCGGTCTTCTTCTAGGAAAATATCTCTCTATCATATCTGACCAGAAGAAAAACAAAAATTGCATTTTCATTACGGACTAACAGAGCAACAATCGTTGAAATGTGTTTTTATTTCTATAAGATCCAAAGGATCAATAGGACAGGTCCTATTGAAACTACTTGAAATGCATTCAAATAATATTATTTTTCAATCGGGTATGGCTCCCACCATTCCCGATGCTAGACAATTAGTTAATCATGGAAATATTTGGGTCAATGACCATATGGTAGATATACCAAGTTACCCTTGCAAACCTCAAGATGTTATTACTATAATATATCAACAAAGATTGAGAGCTATTATTAGGAATAATCTAGATCTGTTCCAGAGGGATAAATTGCCAAATCATTTGAATTTTCATTCATTACAGTATAAAGGATTAATCAATCAAATAATAGATAGTAAATGGATCAGTTTGAAAATTAATGAATTGTTGGTCGTAGAGTATTATTCCCGTCAATCTTGAATCTAGAATGAAATAAAAAGGAGGGGTTGGGTTGTTGAATATATGAAAATTATGTTCTTCTCCCTTCTTATTGATGCAAACCCCCCACCACCTCTTGAGGTCCGTGCAACCTCCCGGTCTAAGGATCGTTCAAATTTAGGAGTTAAATCATATCTTGATCCCTTGCTGAGGCTTCAAAACACTTATTCATCGGTCTGTTACCTTTTTTCCCACACAAAAATCAAATTTGCGAGGGTCCTCATTCAACAACAGAATCCTCCACGTGATGTGTGTTGGATGTTGAGCTTTCCTCCGTATGTCTTCTTTGAATTTTGATCAAGATGCTCCTGCATGATACTCCTTAGGACAAAAGATTCATGGAATCCTATCCATGAGCTCCTGCATTGTTTTTCCATGCTTCTGGATATCAACTTCATCCATCCAATTAGCATCCTCTTCTAGATGATCTTTCCACATAACCATATATTCGAAATAAATTTTCCTCTTGGTCTCCTTAGCAATCCTATAGTCTAGAATCTTCTCTATATGTAGCTTCTTTGTTGTGGGAATTTTTTTCTTCCACTAAACATCTCCTTAACCTTATGTTCCTCTTGTATCATCCATTTTGTAAGGGTACATGTCTTCTACATTGAATATTGGTGATATTCCAACATCCTCTAGAAATTCTATCTCATAATCATTTGCAACAAACTTTCTAAGGATCTTATATGGTCCTATCTTCTTCATCTTCAACTTGTTATATTTTCCTTTTCAAAACCTTTCCATTCTCATGTGTGCTAAGACTTGATATCCCACTTCTAAATGAACCTCCCTTCTTTTCTGGTTTATTCGTGTTTTGTATTTTTGGTTGCTATCATGTAGTTGTCTCTTAATATGATCACACAACTTTTTCATCTCTACAGCAAAGCCTTCCACTCCTGTGCTTTGAAAATCATCTTGTCCCAAATTCCTCAACTCCGATATTCCTCTTGGATGAATTCCATACACTATCTAGAATAGAACTTTACCAGAACTTCTGTTAGGTGAGTCATTATATGCAAACTCTTCTTGGGGCTTAATTTGATCCCATTAGTTGTGATGTTTAGTGACCAAACTCCTCAAGAAACTCCCTAGACTTTGTTTCACCACCTCAGTCTATACATATGTATGAGGATGATATGTTGAACTGAAGGATATATTTTTCCCCAACTCTTTCCAAAAAGTCCTCCAAAAGTGTCCCATGAATTTGGTATCTCTATCTAAGACTATACTTTTGGGTAACCCATGTAATCTCACGATCTCCATGAAAAAAAAAATTGATATATCAGTAGCATCATTGATTTTATGACACAGTATGAGGTGTGCCATCTTTGGGAATATTTCAACAATTACAAAGATTAAATCACTCCCACAACAATCCCAGAACAAAGGCCATGCTTATGGCATCCCACGGTCTGTCTAGAATGTGTAATGGCTGATATAATCTAGTGTTTTGTTGTTTTCCTTTTGCATACTGACAGATTCTACATCTTTCCACAAATATCTTCACATTATATCTCATACCTAGCATCACATTTAACTTGAAATGTCTTCCCAAAATATGGCAGAACCAAAATCAGTAGTTCTGTTATCTTCTCTTTCAATATTCTAAATCCTTTTTCAACTTCCTTTGTGCAATTAAAATATTTTTTTTGTTTATTTATGGTGTCTAGTATGGGTGCACAAATACTGTTGAAATTCCTGATGAATTTCCTATAAAAAATCACCAACCCATGTAAACGTCTTACCTCAAACACACATTTTGGAGAAGGTCACTCTCTGATTGCCCTCACCTTCTCTAGATCCATATTCAACTCATTCGAAGAGATCACAAACCCCAGATATATAAGTTATGTCTTCATGAAAGAACATGTTTCCAGATTCACCAACAACTTCTCCTGCTGCAATATCCTCGACACCATCTTTAAGTGCCTCAAATGTTCCTCTCCACTCTTACTGAAAAGTAGAATATCATCCAAATACACAATCACAAACTTACCAATAAAATATTTAAGTACTTCATTCATCAACCTCATAAATGTACATGGGGAATTTGTTAAGCCAAATGGAATAACTAACCATTCATACAATCCTTCATTCATTTTGAATGTTGTCTTCCATTCATCTCCATATCCCATCCTTATCTGGTGATAGCCACTCTTCAAGTCTATCTTGGAAAAATAATTTTCTCCACTCAAGAAATTTGCCAAATCATCCATTCTGGGTAAAGGAAATCTATACATGATGGTTATATTGTTTATGGATCTTGAATATATGCACATTCTCCAACCTCCATCCTTATTTGGACTCAACACAGTTGGTACTGTGCATGGGCTCAAACTCTCCCTAAACAAGCCTTTATCCAACAACTCTTAGACCTGATTCTTGACCTCTTCATTCTCTTGAGGTTTCAACCTGTACGCTTCTTTATTTGGAAAACTTGCTCCTAGAATAAGGTTGATATGATGATTGATACTCTTGATGGGTGGTAAGGAGTGAGGTAACTCATCCACCATGATATCAACAAAATCATCCAACATCTCTTGGATTTACACATGCAAATCATCCATAGAAGTGTTCGTAAGGATGACTCTTGGATTTCTCACAACAACAAACTACATTTCCCATTCTTTCTTGACTTATTTCAAGAGTTCATTCCCACTCATGAAAACTATGCTAGGACTAGCTTCTTCCTTAGCTCCTTTGTCTTCTATTGGAAACAACATATGCTTACACCCATTCTTCTCAAGGGTATAAGTATTATTTCTCTTATCATGTATGACATTTATGTCACATTGCCACGATCTTCCCAACAGAAAATGACAAACGTCCATATGTATGGCATCACACTGAATTCCATATTTATAACCTCCTATTTTAAATTCAACTTTGCATTGTCTACTTACCATGACTTGATGTCCTTTTTTCAACCACGATAGCTTATACAGATTCATATGTGCAGTTGTCTCAAGCTTCAAATTTTCTACCATCTCTCTTGATACCAAGTTATTAGTATTCTCACTGTGTATGATTACTTTGCATACCCGGTCTTTGGTCTTACAAGAAGTTCTAAATAGATTGTTCCTCTGGAAGGGTTCTCTTGCTTCTTTCTCTAGTTTTATGAGAACTTTCCTCATCATGAGGGATATTCCTTCTTCTACTTCTTATGCCTCCACATTCCTCTTATGTGCCTCAAAAATGTGATCTTATCTGCCTCTTTTCTTCTTCTCTAGACATTCCCATGACATATGCCCTATCTTTCCACATACATAACACTTCAATTATCCTCCTCTACCTCTTCCTCTTCCTCTGGGAAAATAGTTTCTTCCACCAAAATTTCCTCTAGAACTTACTCCTCTTTCTGTCTCGTTGTGATACATCCCAGCTTCTACTCTAGGCTTCTAGAATTTCTATGAAAAAATTCCTCTACCTTTGTTTTGACTCTTTCCTCTATTTCTATGACTTTGTCTTCTTTCCAACTTTTCCTCTGCCTTCAGGGATACCTGATAAGAATCCTCCATAGTCTTCATTTTCATCATGTTGATCTCATATTTAATCTCATATATCATGCCATTAATATACCTAACAACCTTTTCTTCATCATTTTCCCTATGTCATGCTCTTATGTTCATATTTTAGAACTCTTTGATGTACTTCTTAACCGACAAACTTTTTTGTCTAAGTTTTTGTAACTTACTAAGCAGATTTACCTGATAGTCCTTGGGTATAAATTTATCTTTCAACTTAGCCACCATTCTATCCCAAATCTTAATCTTTGACTTACCTTTGCATCTCTTGTCAGTGTGCAATTCGTCCCATCATAGGGCTTCATGTCCCTTCAATTTGGTCACAACATGCTTCACTTTCTTCTCCTCATCAATATCCTCATACTCAAAGTACTTATCCAATCAAGAATCTCTTCAACATCTAAATTTTCTTCATACATTGGAACTTCCATTTTTTCTCTAGCTCCCATTTTAACAACTCTCAATAATCGCTCTTCTGCAACTTGTTCTCTTGTAGCTTCATCTTCTTCAACTTCTTCACTCTCAACTTCACTTATTTCACCAGCATCGGGTGCTCTTATTTATGTCATATCCATGACAACCAATCTTGCATGAATTCATCTCATATCTTCTTCCATAGTTGAATTTGCTACAACTCTATATCTGCATCTTCTTGGCAGCATGGTTCTAAGTTTTCTTTCAAACAAAGATTAATTCAGGCTCTGATACCACTTGATACATGTTCCCCATTAGCTCCTCGGGTCCTGACGACCTCCCGATCTAAGGATCATTCGAATTCGGGAGCTGAATCAGCTCTCAGACCCCAGCTGAGCCCTCAAAACACTTATTCATAGGTTTGTTACTTTTTTTTCCCACATGAAAATCAAAGTTACGATGGTCCTGATTCATCAACAGAATCATCCATGTGAGTCCAGGACAAAACCCGTGGGCCAAACTTCCATTTTTCCCCAATTCCAGGACTTTAGTATCCCGTACTTCAGGAGCTCCAACAACAACAAATGACGTTCCTATTGAGTTTTGAATTCACGTATCTCCAAACAACGGATGGGATCAACATTCCACAACAATCGTCATGGTATTACAGTTGGAAAGAAATTAATAATTTCATCCTTCAGAGGTTTTCGAAGCACCACACTTGAAATTCCCTAGGGTTCCCAACATGAGAACTCACAAAGTGTCACAATGGATGGTTCATGCATCCTGGTGGATGGATGGCTTGAATATGTTCCAGGCTTCAAGACTTCGGGTGTCTTCAAAGCACAACCCCTTACAACTTCTAAGCTCTGAACTAACAGAGGTCATATATTCTCTCCACACATCCCTCTTTGACCAACGATCGATATTAAATCTAATCTTTAGGCCTTCGGGAGTTATTGACTCCAAACAATTTTTACCTCGATCCTTTCAGAGCGCCAAGCCTCTGAACTACTAGATATAGTGCCATGTGTCCTCCTCTGATAAAAAATTAGGAATTACTCTACGCTACTCCTCCAGATGTGACAGTCACAAGAGATCTTGACCTTCCCCGAATGGATCTCTTCCACTCGACCATCAAATGTGATAAAACTATCCCTTCAAGGAAATTTTGCCCACTATTTCTCCTAAGCTTGATCGCTTGAAGTGATTCAATCCTCTGACACACTCCTTGTGTCCTATGAACCTTTGAAAGGATTTAGAGTTAGAGTTTTTTTGAAAAATCTCCCTACGCACTCCTTGTGTTCTTCTTCCCTGAGCTTTTCTCAACACTTTGAATAAGTGTTGACCCAATGCACACCTTGCATGGGTCTTCTCGGTTTCTATACTCCATTGGGTATATGTTCCCCCCTTGAACTTGCTCCTGTAGAGCTTCATGCTATCTCATCTGAGCTCTTGAGTCTGACATGACTCTTCCTTCGCACTCCTTGTGGCACTGTGCACTCCTTACACTGTATTTTTAGAAGAGAAACAATTGAAACTTATGGAACATCAAATGTTCACACACTTAATCATGAAATGCACACTCAGGCACATAAAACATAGAAAACAGAACTTAGCATAACATGTACTCAATGAACTCAGAGACAAACAACACCATACATTTTGAATCAAACCTCTCAAGTTATATTCATTCAGAAAATATGTACATGAATAATTACAACTCGCTTCTCCTTCTCCACAACTCTCAGCAACAACACGTAAAGTTCAACAACCTTAACAATAATATTCAACAACCTTAACAATAAGATTCAACAACCTCAATTGGGCATAGATTACATATATTTATACATGAGGGGATTCTTGAGCCTTCCCTCCAACCTACTCAATTTCTATCCTATCACAATTAAGACATTCTCCTACTTATCCCTATTACAATAAATGGAAATTATGCTCGGATATGAGATGATGATCAATATCTCTACAATCCTATCTTTCATTAAATAAAATACAATCTCCTTGATTTTTTTACAATGATTCCAACCTCAAAACATTAAAAGGTCTTTAATTGTAATGCTTTTAAAAAATTTAAGCTGACATGCCCTCCTTGGGATCGGAACCAATTTGAAAAATGCGCACAGGATGTTGATTTTTCCTCCATATGTCTTCTTTGAATACTAATGGTGATGCTCTTGAATCACTTGTTGGATTAAATCTAGTAACTTCTCAAGTAGAGGATCAACATCGTGAATATCATCCTATTTTCCCTTATCCAGTGGAGATAATCTATCTTGCATTGATCTATGTATCTCATCTTCCTGATTTGTATCAATAACGTTATCTTTGTCCATATCATCATTAAGAACTTGATCTTAAATATTCTAATCATTATGTTCCTCACCTTGTAAAGTAGTATTTTTTCTACTACTTGGAAAATAACTCTGTGGCGATCGACATTTTGAGAGCATTGTCTTTATATTTACAAAAAATGTATTAAAACTAGTGTGTATAGAACATATATTAAAATGATAAAACATTTGACAAATACATGACATGATCACTATTACAAAGAATACATTATATATTGAATAATGTCTTACCAAGCGATGATATTCATAACCCCCTTCAGCGTGTCCCTTCTCCCTACAATGTTTTTTAGTTGTTGTTATTAAATTTATTCTTGTTTGCAATCCCATGCAATCAATGGAAGGGAAATAACATTTTGCATCGCCCTTCACCTCCAATGATTCTCTAAATTGAGAAATCCTCCTTGTATTTTCATTCATAGTATATTAATTTGACATGGTAATTGCCTATAAGAACAAATTAAATATTTAAAAAAATAAATTTTGTTAAAATACAAACCTTGCAAGTCTAAAATCTGAGCTATGTAGATCGAGAATTGGATGTGTTAAATCAATACGTGAAATAAAAAATCAGAGCTCAAACAATCACCAACAAAATTGTCGCAACTATAGCAAATTTGTCAAAGCTTGTCTTAAGCACATGTATTTATAGTTCCATTCTCGTCGATAAAGCAACAGAAATAAATGAGTTGACCTCAAAAAAATTCAATACTATTGCACTGCACGTGTGATCGCACGTGTGGCACAAGTGTTGATATAGCGATGAAAATTCATGGATATATAGACGGTTTTCAGAAACTGTTGCTATAGCGAGGAGAAACCAAAACTAAAATAAAATAAAGCCAAAATTTAATGCATTTTTCCACGAATTATAGAAATGTGGAAATATTTGTCACATTTTGGGCCCATATGTACTAGTGATTAAGTACCAATATACCATGATACGTATGTAAATGGAGGAAACCACAAGGGAGTGGTGTCTCCTACTAATATTATTGTTGAATGGTTGTAGGAAGAATATGGCTTCTTAAATGACCTTAAATGATCATTGTTCATGTATCTTCAAACACTTATCCAAGTAGAGAGTCATAAAAATTTCAACAACATCATCCTAGGAAAGGTTTCCATTGAATTATTTCACCTAAAATGCCACCTTCAAACATAGGAAACCTTCCTCCTTCGTTCAACATGAATGAAGTTAGTGATGGAAGATTTCTAGTGTCTCATTTCAATATGACACAAGTCGATTCTAGTTAAGAGATTCTAGTTAAGAGTATAGTACAACTTCCCCCACAATAAGTTGTCATCCAACTGACTCCATGCCATTTTCAAGTTGACATCCATTCTAATGAAACATCCCAAATACATGGAAAAAGATTTTATTTTAAAAATTTAGACAAAATTTTTCTAAAATTCAACACACCCTAAACTCTATAGTTAGTGACATTTGATTCCATTGAATGAACCAAAACCTTCCTCAACCTCAAATGATGTGAGTTAATGAAAACTTGGTCTTCTACCTTAGTACATATATCCTTTGGATGAAGTATTCATTAGTCTTATTCTCACACTACTTCACATTCAAACGATCACAATGACACATATGACCAACATTCTTGGATATCAAACAAGTGGATTAAGTATCATAATGAAACAATCATGTAAATATAAAAAATATGTTCTTCAAAAAAAGATGTTTCAAATTTATCTTTGTGAGGCTTTAGTTAATTACTTTTAAGTTCAATGTATGCTCGAGGTAACATAACCATTTGGATTATAAATTATCAACACAAAAAATGCCATAAACAAATATGGTCACTATGAAATACCCTTTACATGAATTTGGGTTATTCATACGCATGGAATTACGTGAATATATTAAATTTGAAACTAAAATTTAGAACATAAAACTCATGGAAAAGCATAAAAGATGCTCATAAATAAATTTAGCAATCATTCATCCCATGTAAACATTGGTAAAACCACATTTTTAAAATTTTTTTATCTATATAATTTTGTTATTTTAATGCATTCAAAAGGTTGAGAGGTAGGACTACTTTGTCAAAATTAAGTAAATAATATTTTTCATGTTATGGATAGTACATAACATTATATAAGCACCAAGTTAACATGATCTTATGATAATGAGAAATTATAATCTTATGATAATGAGAAATTATAAGGGAGTGGTGTTTCTTTCTAATATAATGTTTAATTGATAGCAATGTGATCATCTTCAATGTTTCTTTTCAATGTTTCTTTCCTCTAGAGGACATGTTTTTCCTTCATGTGTTTGCGAAACAACAATTGGATATATCTATCTTGTGGCACCTTGAAATTTCTTCTATGATAGTGAAATCTCTTGTCCTCTTGTGTCTTATTCCACTTTCGTTATGAGGTTTGATCCATGACACCATATAAGTACCAACATTCAATGGTACTTATACAAATCAGGACAATGGAATATCCTCTCATTTTGTGTCTTATTCCATGTGGTTATGAGGTTTGATCTATAACATCATAAAAATATCAATATACCAGGATATTTATAGAATATCTATGTAAAGGGAAGTAACTAAAAATGAGTCTTGTCTCCTACTAATATTATGGTTGAGTAGTTACATTATGCATATGATTACTTACATGAACTTACATAATCATTGTCCATGTATCCTCAAACACTTAGTCAAGTACACACTCATCAAACTCTCAACAATGTCGTCCTAGAAAAAGTTTGCATTGAACTATTTCACCTCAACCTTCCTCTTTTATTCAACATAACAATACTTAAAGTAACACTTTCAAACATAACATTAACATAGGAAACCTTCGTCCTTTATTCAACATGAACAAAGTTAGGGATGAAGGGTTTCTAGACCTCCTTTCAACATCATACAAGTTTATTCTAGTCAAGAGTATAGTGCATTGAGTGGACATTGAACCTACTCAATTCCATTTTTATGTTGGCATCTAATTTAGCAAAACATTTTAGACAAAAGTTTCTAAGATGTGACTCTAAAGTTGGTGACATCTTCATATGAAGGAACCAAAACCTTTCTCAACCTCAAAGATGCTTTTGAGTGCCAACCTATTATTCTACATTTGAGAAAATATGTGTGTCCGTTCTACCAACCCTAAGAAAGGAAATTTAGTGTCGATGATTCACATAAACCTTGTGTGAATTCTCCTAACAATCTTTGACCAAAAAGAAAGACGTCAAAAATAAGCTACCATATAGCTGACAATATATCAAATTGAGATGCACGAACTTAATGTGTATGATAAAATCCCATAACTATATTTTCACATCAAACAAAAGTAGCTAAATACGAAATTGGTTCAGATCTACATCTATAAACGTGAATGAATGCATTCACATACTTATCATCCGAAACTACATTCCTTTTTGTTGTTCATTTTTCCTGAGATGATGGCATCCTGCAGTTTCTCAGCCCACCACTTCAACAAGATACAAGGGTTAATTGAGTATGCTGCAAAAACTTCTTTCCAAATAATGTAAATGCGTCTCTGATTAACCAAAGGTATGGTTTCAGCTACATCAATCATTCCCCTCTGCAATACCTCCAATCTCTCCTTCAAACCATGGCTGAGGAAAGTCATGTTGAATACCATCGTATCAGCCCATCTCTCTAAAAATGAAACTCGAAGTGATGCAGTAGTAATTATCTTCCCACACCCTAAAGCTTTCAGAAACTGATCAATTAAAATTTGTATTTTCACTTTCCCACTCACGTCACTGAATCTTACAGCTTGACGAAGGCGCCCATCTTCACAAAACATTTTAAAAACCATCTCGAACAGTTTTCCGTCACAACGTTGAATCACCACAATCAGCCACAGTAGAACAGACCAAGCAACCTCACTGTTATAAATTTCTTCCTTGATGACGCTGAATTCATTGGTTTTAATACGTTGTACAATGGCCGCAAATTCTTCCAAGATTGCAGACCTGCATGTATCTGCAGCACCCAAATCTGAGGATGCATTTGCTGCCTCAAAGTAGCTTACAATATATTCCTCCACTTTCCCACGAGGTAGATAATACTTCCATCGATTGGAAAACGCTGACAACATTTCTTGTAAAGAATGTTTCAGTATATCTAAATGTTTGCAATCCGAATTGTCTCCGTGACTCATACCAAGTCTGGCAGCTATATCCGGCAAAATATTTATCTGTAAAGATGATAGCATGTATCGAAGTTTAGATTCTTGTTCTGGACTCCAACGAACAGCGTCTAAATATTGCATACATTCCTCGATACCCTTCTGAAACAGCATTTCAGAAGCAACGGGTAGAAGAGCCAAGGCTTCATCCACATCGGAGAAACAAAAGCGCTTGTCCGCCTGGCAAGAATACATGAGTTGGAAATATTTAACATAAATCTCCGCGTTCTGAGACATGGTTAAATGCATTTCAAGAGGCCGCTCATCGGGAGAACACCGATCAGAAAGCTTTTGTTCACAAAACTCGGAGTTTTTCAAAATGTGGGAATGAAGATAAAGAGGAGATCCTTCATTCCGTGCTCCATCCTGACCTATCACCTGTAATTGCAATTTTACGTCAGCTGTTTTCTGGTCTCCGAATTGAAACACCTGATTGATCATTGTTTCTTCGTCTTTCTCGACTTACAAAATGCTCGCCAATGAAACTTCTCAAGACGCAGAGTATCCGTGAAATATAACCCTAAACCTAACCAACACGTCAAACTTTGAAACGCTGGTTTTCAACCTATATACATGTCTATTTATACATAGGTTTCAACGCTGGTTTATTTATACATGTCTACTCTACCATATGATGCACAGGTCGGCTTATTTGTCTATAGATCTTTATTGTAATCGTGTGGCCGTAAACATATGTTGACTTTCGGCTATCAAGTCTTTCATGTATAATAAAATTCCCAAAGGTTTGCAACGTGAGTTATTGTGGTGTGTAAAAATAAAATTCCCAAAGGTTTGCAACGTGAGGTATTGTGGTGTGTTAAAATATTGTGGTCTGTTAAATTCACAAATGCTACATAATTGAAAAAGAGACCAAGAAGACTATTGCTGCTCTTGGTGTGTCATCATGGATTGTTCAAATTGTTTCACATTGGATAACAAACACAACATGCATTGACACATAAGGGTAAGGGTGCATTTTAGACATTAGTACACTTTGGTATCAATGGTATGGGCATCTTATTTTGACCTACTTTTCTGAGTTATCTTGATATAATTTGGTAGATGGACTTCCTAGCATCTAGTAGCAAAGGCAAGGTGTATGATCTGGATTTTATGAGCAAAATGAAATGACTACAAATTATTAACACGTGCTTAACACAAAATAACAATACAATCAAACTGGTTTTTTATTCAATAAGGAAATAAGCCACTGAAACTTATGTGGCACCCGATGTTGATCATGGCGTTGCTTGTACTTGTCATTGGACTTCTGTAGGATGTCCTGAACCTGTTGACGGATGTGCTGGATCCGCTCAATGAACCGGGTGGCTTTGTCAACTGCACGAGATGAGTCAATGGTTGAAATCTCAACCCCACCTGAAACGGGTTGTGGTTGGTTGAGCTATCAGTTGTAGCTATGTTGGACAAAGGGAAGGCTCTCATCCCATGTCAGAGGGTTCTTTGAATTATACATGTGAAGGATATGCACAATCATTCGATTTATGACCTCGGTTTGGCCATCTGTCTGGGGGTGCAAAACTGTGGATTTGGTGAGCTTGGTGTCCAGCAATGATGAGAGGCTTGGCTAGAATGTGTTGATAAATCGACTGTCCCGATATGAGACAATGGTTTGTGGGATTCCAAAATGTACCGAGACTTGTTCAAAGAAGAGCTTGGTAGTGGCCTCTGTTGTAATATTCTTCTTGCAAGCAACCAAAATCACCATCTTAGAAAAACGATCAACAACCACAAAAACATAGTCATTTCCATGCTTGGTGGATGAGAGACCCGACATGTATTCCATTGAGATGGATTCCGATGGCCTGTCAGGAATAGGAAGAGGGGTGTAAAGGTCGTGTTTCTTAGTGGTCGGTTTGGCAATAACACGGACCTGATATACTTGTTGACCTCCTGTCGAAGTTTCGGCCAGTAGAAATGTTTTTGTAGCATTTCCACTATATTTTTGATGCCCAAGTGTCGTGCCACCCGACTGTAGTGGGCTTCCTAGATTAACTTCGCTCGCTCACTTGATGGAACACAGATATGGCCCAGACGACACAACAACCCATCTTGAAGATGGAAATTATCGACAACCGCGTTTGCACCCAACATTTGGTATGTGGTGGCGAAGTCTGGGTCTGTCTCATAGAGTTGGGGCCATTCAAAGGTCTCATGGCCGCAGGAGCCTAGAACTGTGGTGAGTGTTGCGACTGGCAGTCTGCTGAGGCAATCAGTGACGCGATTGGTGCTTCATTTTTTATACTTGATGTTGAGGTGTAATTGTTGCAAGTATGTGGACCACTTTTGATGGCGATCATTCTGCAATTTTTCTTGTGTCTACATGAACTACAGTGGCTTATGATCAGTGTGGATGACTGTCTCCTTCCCAAGAATGTAATGTCTCCACTGGCGGCAGACTTGCACAATGGAGTACATTTCTTTGTCATAAGTAGGGTACTTACGGACAACATCTCATAGTGTATCACTATGATAGGCCACGGGGTGGTCGTGCCGAGTGAGAACGATGCCCACCGCATAGTCTGAAGCATCTATCTCGATCTCAAAGGGTTGTTGCAGGTATGATAGTGAAAGTATTGGGTCTGAGCACAAGTGTTGCTTCAAATTGTTGAACGCTTGTTGTTGGGACGAGCCCCATGCAAATTTCGCCTTACCACTACCCCTGGTTATTTGGGTGAGGGCCCATGCAATATGGAAGAATCCCAGCACAAACCTGCAGTAGAAATTGGCAAGCCCCAAGAAGCTCCGAAGCTCAGTTAGTGTGGTTTGGGCTGGCCACTCCCGGATGACTTGGATCTTGGCTGGATCCAGATGTACGCCATGCTGAACAATTATTTAGCCCAGGTAATGGACCCTGTCCATGTCGATGGAGCATTTTTCCAAGTTGGCATATATCTTGTGCTATCGCAGGGTGTGGAGAACCTATTGAATATGTTGCAAGTGTTCGGCCCAAGTCTTGTTCTAAATGAGAATGTCATCTAGATACACCACTACAAAAGTATTGGTGAATGGTCGCAGGATATCGTCCATCATCCTCATGAAAGTGGCTAGAGCATTTGTCAAACCAAAGGGCATGACCAACCATTCAAAAAGGCCTTCCTTTGACTTGAAGGTGGTTCTCTATACATCTATTTGTTCTATCAAGACCTGGTGGTAGCCAGACTTTAGATCAATCTTACTAAAGTATTTCCCCCCCCCCGTGAGTTGATCAAGGAGGTTGTCGATTCGGGGAATCGGGTACCGGTTTCTGACTGTGATTTTATTCAGAGACTGGTAATCAATGCAGACTCGCCAGGTTCCATCTTTCTTCTGTACCAGCATGATTGGGCTTCTGCAAGGTGATGAGTTGGGCCGGATGTGCCCCTTGTTTAGCAGTTCTTGAATCTGTTGCTTGATCTCCTCATCCTCTACGATAGACTGGCCCATTGGGCAGTGGTGCATCAGGGGTCAGATCGATGGGGTGCTTGACCTGGCAGTGCAGAGGTACCCCGGTAGGTGAGGAGATGATATCTGAGTATTCTTCCACGACCTTATCTACTTGCTTCTGCTGTGTGGAGAGGTTGGCCGCAGAGACCCAAGATGTGGTTGTGATATTTCGCTTATTCTGAGAGCTAATCACGAAGAAGACAAACTTCCCCATCTGAGAGATGACCTTCCTGCATTTCTTAGCAGAGATCAAGGAAATAACACTAGGTGGAACTGCCTCGAGTATCCTATACAATTTCCTATTCAAAGTAATAATAACACTACGAGGCCTAGACTCATATACAACGTGACGTTTCCATAAATAAGGTTGGCCCAAAAGAACATCACAAACCTCGAGAGGAGCAACATCACACAATACATCATCTTTGAAGGGATTGATGTTGTATAACAGTTGGCATTGTTGGTTGTCACAGAGATCACTTCCTTGGCGGAGCCATCCAATGGTGTAGGGTTGTGGGTGCGATGTTGTCGGCAGGGCCAACCGCTTGACAACCTTTATTGAGATGAGGTTCTTCTGTCTACCTCTATCCATGATGAAGTGCAGCGGGATGCATTTTACCCACATCTATGAATGGAAGAGGCATTCTCCTTTTAGATCGTCTGGTTCACCAGGTTGGAGCTTGGTGGTAGAAACAGTGGAACTGGGTTCCACGTCAACGATTTGTCTACCCCTTTCTGGTTCTAGCTCAGAGTCTAAACCCGCATTTGATTTAGAGGCTTTCACTTCGGTGACCATCGACTTCTTTGAGCGATAGTCAACAATGTTATGCCAAGGGCTCTTATGGAATTCACACCACTTCCCAATATCTTTCTTTGTCTTTCTGATGTCCTTCTTTGATTGCGTTTTGGACTGGTTGTCCTGATACTTTCCATATTTTCTCTCTCCTTTGTTCCATGGGTTGGGGCCACCCTTTCCTGGATTTTGTTGTGAGGAGTTCCCAGTGTTGGCAAATGTTTAACAGGTAGCGTATGCTTGTCATTGATGGCAAGTACAACAGTGAAGATGGCATGAGTATAGGGAGAATGTAACAGATGGGCATCATAAGCAGTTTGGGAAGACACTGCAGGAAGAATGTAACAGACGGGCATCAGAAGCAGTTTGGGAAGACACTGCAGAGGATGGTTGGCATGCTTTATAGGCAGTATGCACTTGTCATTGATGGCAGGATCATAGTGTGCATCGATGGAAAAATAGGAACAACGTAAGCTTAGGAGGAATTAGCGCAGAGTCGAATGCAGTGCGTAGGTGTGCACCAGGGATGAGGTTAACTCATGGCTAAAGCTCAAGGGAGATAGCATACTTAGGATCATAGGCAGATCAAAGGTCGAGGCCTTTGACACTTAGAAATTATTCCAAGTAAGGAGGATGTGTAAGCTTGGAGGAGAAGCATCAGTGATCATTGGATCCCATCCCAAATTCCTGATGACTATCAGATCTCAATGTAGACAAGAGGAGTGTGCAGATATGGAGGATAGATCTTGGGCATTAGATCTGAGCGCAGGGTCCGACCACCATTGGATCGAGGAGAACCTACACGTTCTTTAAAGTGCAAGGAGTAGAGGGCTCACAAAATCCTGAAAGAAGGAGGACCATCCATCTACAGGAAGGACATGTGGGGATATATCGTTAGGTCGCTGACTGAAGAGTCAAAGGAACGATGTTCCCTAAACTCTCGAAATCACGATTTAATCTTAGCCGTCAGATTAAGGTTGAATCAAGACTGTTGATTCCAGTCCATGTCGGAGTTTCGGGGATCGAGAGTTGGAGATGTCAAGTAATATCATCCACAGAAATCCCGATTTCGCGATATGCAAAATCGCGACTTAATCGCAGTCGTTGAACCAATATCAGATCTGGACCATTGATCCAACTCCATATCGGAGTTTCGCAAATTGCAACATGGAGAGGGAAAAGAAACAATGCAACAAGAATTGCAAAATCGTGATTTAATCGCAGCCATTGAATCAAGGTCTGATCTGGACCGTTGATCTCAGTCCATTTCAGAGTTTCGTGGATTGAGAGTTGAAGATGTCAAAGAACAATAACCACAGGAATCCCGAAATCGTGATATGCGATATTGCGATTTAATCGCAGCCGTCAGATCAAGATGTGATCTGGACCATTGATACGACTCCATTACGGAGTTTCATGGATCGGGACTTTGAAGTGACAAAAACATTGAACATCAAGAGTGTCGAAATTGTGATGTGTGAAATCTCGATTGAATCTGAACCCTCAGATCAAGATGTGATCTAGATCATCGATCCGACTCACGTCAACATACCACGTCAGCTAGGAACACGTGGCACAACCAGGTAATGACAAGTGTCAAACTGATTCAACATTTCAGGCACATGTAAGTCACGAATCAGAGTGACACGTAGTAGTATTCAACACATGTCAATCCACGTGTGACGTCAACAGATTTACACCACTTCGGAGTTTCAAAAATCGGGAGATGGACATATGTCGGAGGATGAGGAGGGGCTAAAGGGAACGAGCCTTGTCGCATGGTCAGGTGGAGAACGATACAAAAGGTGAGACGACAAAAGTGGGGTCCTTCATCAATACCCCACCATTTCGAACCGCCCCCCCCCCCTCGTATTAAAGGCAGAAAGGCAAGGGGGGTCCGGAATCGCTTGAGCATTGTTGATCTGGGCACTCTAATCCTAGCCGCTCGAGATATGCACGCCCAATTCCGGACCCCCCCCCCCTCCGCTTAAAGGTAGAATGGCAGGGGGGCTCCGGAATCCAATCCCGATCGTAGATCTGGGAGCACAGATTCTGGTCGTCCAGATTTGCTCGCTGCATATCCAAAAGGTGCATTTGCGCCCCAAACTTAGGAAGGCATAAGCTCGACTGCGCCAAAGAAGACGAGGAGTCTCAACTGCAATAGAGGTTGATAAATCTCAGCAGAACACCCAGTGATGCTAGACGCATCATGGAAAACGACCAGAGAAGCTGAAGAGTCACGACGATGATCAGACAGAGCACTCAAGTTACGGAGGAATTTGGCGCGGAGTGTGTATGCAGAGTTATTGCGAATATTGCATGCACAAGGAGCACAGGTACTATAAGAATGATGAACAAAGAAGAGATGGTGGTGGTCATGGTGGAGGATTCAAGTGTGAGCAAGGAGGCAGAGCGCAGGAGTAGAGATGCATGGTAGAGGAAGGTTGCATCAAAGGGATATGATGCAGAGAGTATAAAAGACAGAAGAACAGAAAGTGCAAGTGGTGTGCAGAAGACACTGATGCAGATAGGGAAGAGCAACGTAACAGAACAATAACAGGGCTGGTAAGCCATTGAATTATTTTATATCGTTGTAGAGTTTCAATAACAAAGAATTTATTAATCAGGGTGGTTGGGAGGTGCTAGGGAGGACTGGTGTCCTCAAAGGTTCAAGTGGGTGCTTGAACACAGGGAGTTGGTGCTTCCTTCTAGTTGGTGCTAGAGAAACCAGGGAGTTGGTGCTTCCTT